>CM064542.1:2404918-2677418 GCA_032716605.1 Paralithodes platypus | reverse complement strand
CTTTGAGTTAGCTGTGTTGAGCCTATTGGGGATACTTTAAAGCCTTTGTTACCATCTGGGGTATTTATAAACCTTTAGTTTAGTTACTTCAACCTCTGCAGTTGTCTTTGAGTTAGCTGTGTTGAGCCTATTGGGGATACTTTAAAGCCTTTGTTACCATCAGGGGTATTTAGAAACCTTTAGTTTAGTTACTTCAACCTCTGCAGTTGTCTTTGAGTTAGCTGTGTTGAGCCTATTGGGGATACTTTAAAGCCTTTGTTACCATCAGGGGTATTTAGAAACCTATAGTTTAGTTACTTCAACCTCTGCAGTTGTCTTTGAGTTAGCTGTGTTGAGCCTATTGGGGATACTTTAAAGCCTTTGTGATCATCAGGGTGTGTTTAGAAACCTTTAGTTTAGTTACTTTAACCTCTGCAGTTGTCTTTGAGGAGCAAAATAAGTTGGGAGAGGTAATTATAAGATTGAGAGAACTGTATTTCTGAATGCTAAACGGGCACCCCCGAGTCCACAGGATAGCGAGAGGGTTAAGGGGGGTGACCTGCTTTGGGTTATTTCTGTCCTTTTCTCTCTTTCTTTGGCTTGTATCCATTCGGCCCCATTCAGCCAACTATTTTAAGACGTTTATCCCCATCTAGGTGTCGATTTATTCCAGGCGAGCGATAGCAGCCAGCATCATATGAAGAAATCCGGCTTCGCCGGAGAAATTTTTCTATCGAAAAATGTACAAATTTAGCCTGCTGCCTAACAAAAATAAAAAATATTCTGGCTCGCTACCGCTCACCAGTAAAAAATTGACACCTGGATGAGAATGAACGTCTTAAAACAGTAGGCTGAATGGGGCCGAATGGATACAAGCCAGAGCAAGATAGAAAAGGACCGAACCAAAACAGGTCACCCCCCCCCCCCCCCCGCCCGCTTAAGCCTTTTTACTACCACTGATCCTTCTTCTTCTTAGACGGCACACAAGGGGTACAAAAGACGTTGCTGGTACAGGATGCATGGTTTATATTGTACCGGCGTTTAATTAAGGGGAGATCTCCACTTGAGGGATTTTTTTTCTTGACCCCTTTCTCCCTCATGGTTAGCCCCATTGTTTTTGAGATTTTAAGACGTTTGCCCCATTAGTTTGGTGGTTTTAAGAATTTCCGCCCCATTCTGTCAATTTTAAGACCTTTCGTGCAATTTAGGTGTCGATTTTATCCTGGCGAGCGATAGCGAGCCTGTAATTTAAGAGGAACCGGCTTTCAGCCGGGAAATTTTTCTACCGAAAAATGTACAAATTTATCTGGAAAGGGGCTCAAGGGGGTGTAATCTTAAGCTTGATGGATACCTAGAGACCAAAATGAAAACCTCCCCCTAATAGAATAGGTCTGAGAATGGTAGCCTTCGTGTTGGTTGCTACTATGATCCCCGCCCAAGCCCGGCATAGCTTGTGTTATCTGCCTTGTGTGTTGGTCAGTTATGTGTGGAGGGTTTGTTGATAATGGGTTACCGTGTGTGTGTGTTGATAATGGGTTACCGTGTGTGTTTGTGTTGATAATGGGTTACCGTGTGTGTTTGTTGATAATGGGTTACCGTGTGTGTTTGTTGATAATGGGTTACCGTGTGTGTTTGTTGATAATGGGTTACCGTGTGTGTTTGTTGATAATGGGTTACCGTGTGTGTTTGTTGATAATGGGTTACCGTGTGTGTTTGTTGATAATGGGTTACCGTGTGTTTGTTGATAATGGGTTACCGTGTGTGTTTGTTGATAATGGGTTACCGTGTGTGTGTGTTGATAATGGGTTACCGTGTGTGTGTGTTGATAATGGGTTACCGTGTGTGTTTGTTGATAATGGGTTACCGTGTGTGTTTGTTGATAATGGGTTACCGTGTGTGTTTGTTGATAATGGGTTACCGTGTGTGTTTGTTGATAATGGGTTACCGTGTGTGTTTGTTGATAATGGGTTACCGTGTGTGTTTGTTGATAATGGGTTACCGTGTGTGTTTGTTGATAATGGGTTACCGTGTGTGTTTTTTTTTTTTTTTTTTTTTTTTCTATATTCCAACTTACTTCCTCTCGGGCATAGGCTGAGAGCCTTAACATTCACCGCTTTACAATGAACAGTGAAGCCCGTGAGGTCTTGTTCCAGTCTAGGGAGTGAGACATGTGAAGCACGTAGAGTACAACGAGCACCTGCCATCTTGCCTTCACATGAGGCACGGTGCTCACTCATGGCCCGAAACGACCCCATCTCTGAAGCCACCTCGTTCCCGTGCTTCACTGTCCGACCCCCTACACTCGGACTCTCACACTTACACACACACAACGCCACTTGTTGAGCAGATAACTCACCAGGCATTGCACCCCTGTAGCATATTTTGAATATGGGAATATTCATAGAGTGCTATTTAATCAGGGAACAATGAGGGTATTTTATTGACGTTTCGGTGGGCTTGTGGTAATGCACTAATACTAGGTACAGCACAAATTCCATCCCAATAATATCTTCCCATTGATACATCGGGATTTGAACCCGGGACCTTTGGATTACCAGGCCAGTGGCAAGACCACTCCACCACACCTCCCCTAAAGTGTGTTTGTTGATAATGGGTTACCGTGTGTGTTTGTTGATAATGGGTTACCGTGTGTGTTTGTTGATAATGGGTTACCGTGTGTGTTTGTTGATAATGGGTTACGTGTGGTTTTTTGATAAGGGGTTACCGTGTGTTTTGTTGAGGGTTACCGTGTGTGTTTGTTGATAATGGGTTACCGTGTGTGTTTGTTGATAATGGGTTACCGTGTGTGTTTGTTGATAATGGGTTACCGTGTGTGTTTGTTGATAATGGGTTACCGTGTGTGTTTGTTGATAAGGGTTACCGTGTGTGTTTGTTGATAATGGGTTACCGTGTGTGTTTGTTGATAATGGGTTACCGTGTGTGTTTGTTGATAATGGGTTACCGTGTGTGTTTGTTGATAATGGGTTACCGTGTGTGTTTGTTGATAATGGGTTACCGTGTGTGTTTGTTGATAATGGGTTACCGTGTGTGTTTGTTGATAATGGGTTACCGTATGGGTCTGCTGTGCCTTGGTTTGGTAGTAGGGTTTATTGAACACTTAAGGGGACAGTGGTCTATGTCGGAGAGGGTTAAGGAGACAGTGGTCTATGTCGGAGAGGGTTAAGGAGACAGTGGTCTATGTCGGAGAGGGTTAAGGGGACAGTGGTCTATGTCGGAGAGAGTTAAGGGGACAGGGGTCTATGTCGGAGAGGGTTAAGGGGACAGTGGTCTATGTCGGAGAGGGTTAAGGGGACAGGGGTCTATGTCGGAGAGGGTTAAGGGGACAGGGGTCTATGTCGGAGAGGGTTAAGGGGACAGGGGTCTATGTCGGAGAGGGTTAAGGGGACAGTGGTCTATGTCGGAGAGGGTTAAGGGGACAGTGGTCTATGTCGGAGAGGGTTAAGGGGACAGTGGTCTATGTCGGAGAGGGTTAAGGGGACAGTGGTCTATGTCGGAGAGGGTTAAGGGGACAGTGGTCTATGTCGGAGAGGGTTAAGGGGACAGTGGTCTATGTCGGAGAGGGTTAAGGGGACAGGGGTCTATGTCGGAGAGGGTTAAGGGGACAGTGGTCTATGTCGGAGAGGGTTAAGGGGACAGGGGTCTATGTCGGAGAGGGTTAAGGGGACAGGGGTCTATGTCGGAGAGGGTTAAGGGGACAGGGGTCTATGTCGGAGAGGGTTAAGGGGACAGTGGTCTATGTCGGAGAGGGTTAAGGGGACAGGGGTCTATGTCGGAGAGGGTTAAGGGGACAGGGGTCTATGTCGGAGAGGGTTAAGGGGACAGGGGTCTATGTCGGAGAGGGTTAAGGGGACAGGGGTCTATGTCGGAGAGGGTTAAGGGGACAGGGGTCTATGTCGGAGAGGGTTAAGGGGACAGTGGTCTATGTCGGAGAGGGTTAAGGGGACAGGGGTCTATGTCGGAGAGGGTTAAGGGGACAGGGGTCTATGTCGGAGAGGGTTAAGGGGACAGGGGTCTATGTCGGAGAGGGTTAAGGACAGTGGTCTATGTCGGAGAGGGTTAAGGGGACAGTGGTCTATGTCGGAGAGGGTTAAGGGGACAGGGGTCTATGCGGGAGAGGGTTAAGGGGACAGTGGTCTATGTCGGAGAGGGTTAAGGGGACAGGGGTCTATGTCGGAGAGGGTTAAGGGGACAGTGGTCTATGTTGGAGAGGGTTAAGGGGACAGTGGTCTATGTCGGAGAGGGTTAAGGGGACAGGGGTCTATGTCGGAGAGGGTTAAGGGGACAGGGGTCTATGTCGGAGAGGGTTAAGGGGGACAGGGGTCTATGTCGGAGAGGGTTAAGGGGACAGGGGTCTATGTCGGAGAGGGTTAAGGGGACAGTGGTCTATGTCGGAGAGGGTTAAGGGGACAGTGGTCTATGTCGGAGAGGGTTAAGGGGACAGTGGTCTATGTCGGAGAGGGTTAAGGGGACAGGGGTCTATGTCGGAGAGGGTTAAGGGGACAGGGGTCTATGTCGGAGAGGGTTAAGGGGACAGTGGTCTATGTCGGAGAGGGTTAAGGGGACAGTGGTCTATGTCGGAGAGGGTTAAGGGGACAGTGGTCTATGTCGGAGAGGGTTAAGGGGACAGGGGTCTATGTCGGAGAGGGTTAAGGGGACAGGGGTCTATGTCGGAGAGGGTTAAGGGGACAGTGGTCTATGTCGGAGAGGGTTAAGGGGACAGTGGTCTATGTCGGAGAGGGTTAAGGGGACAGTGGTCTATGTCGGAGAGGGTTAAGGGGACAGTGGTCTATGTCGGAGAGGGTTAAGGGGACAGTGGTCTATGTCGGAGAGGGTTAAGGGGACAGGGGTCTATGTCGGAGAGGGTTAAGGGGACAGGGGTCTATGTCGGAGAGGGTTAAGGGGACAGGGGTCTATGTCGGAGAGGGTTAAGGGGACAGGGGTCTATGTCGGAGAGGGTTAAGGGGACAGGGGTCTATGTCGGAGAGGGTTAAGGGGACAGGGGTCTATGTCGGAGAGGGTTAAGGGGACAGGGGTCTATGTCGGAGAGGGTTAAGGGGACAGGGGTCTATGTCGGAGAGGGTTAAGGGGACAGTGGTCTATGTCGGAGAGGGTTAAGGGGACAGTGGTCTATGTCGGAGAGGGTTAAGGGGACAGTGGTCTATGTCGGAGAGGGTTAAGGGGACAGGGGTCTATGTCGGAGAGGGTTAAGGGGACAGGGGTCTATGTCGGAGAGGGTTAAGGGGACAGGGGTCTATGTCGGAGAGGGTTAAGGGGACAGGGGTCTATGTCGGAGAGGGTTAAGGGGACAGTGGTCTATGTCGGAGAGGGTTAAGGGGACAGTGGTCTATGTCGGAGAGGGTTAAGGGGACAGTGGTCTATGTCGGAGAGGGTTAAGGGGACAGGGGTCTATGTCGGAGAGGGTTAAGGGGACAGGGGTCTATGTCGGAGAGGGTTAAGGGGACAGGGGTCTATGTCGGAGTAGGTTAAGGGGACAGGGGTCTATGTCGGAGAGGATTAAGGGGACAGGGGTCGTATGTCGGAGAGGGTTAAGGTGGACAGGGGTCTATGTCGGAGAGGGTTAAGGGGACAGGGGTCTATGTCGGAGAGGGTTAAGGGGACAGGGGTCTATGTCGGAGAGGGTTAAGGGGACAGTGGTCTATGTCGGAGAGGGTTAAGGGGACAGGGGTCTATGTCGGAGAGGGTTAAGGGGACAGGGGTCTATGTCGGAGAGGGTTAAGGGGACAGTGGTCTATGTCGGAGAGGGTTAAGGGGACAGTGGTCTATGTCGGAGAGGGTTAAGGGGACAGTGGTCTATGTCGGAGAGGGTTAAGGGGACAGGGGTCTATGTCGGAGAGGGTTAAGGGGACAGGGGTCTATGTCGGAGAGGGTTAAGGGGACAGGGGTCTATGTCGGAGAGGGTTAAGGGGACAGGGGTCTATGTCGGAGAGGGTTAAGGGGACAGTGGTCTATGTCGGAGAGGGTTAAGGGGACAGTGGTCTATGTCGGAGAGGGTTAAGGGGACAGTGGTCTATGTCGGAGAGGGTTACGGAGAGGGTTAAGGGGACAGGGGTCTATGTCGGAGAGGGTTAAGGGGACAGGGGTCTATGTCGGAGAGGGTTAAGGGGACAGGGGTCTATGTCGGAGAGGGTTAAGGGGACAGGGG
Source organism: Paralithodes platypus (assembly GCA_032716605.1). NCBI lineage: Eukaryota > Metazoa > Arthropoda > Malacostraca > Decapoda > Lithodidae > Paralithodes > Paralithodes platypus. The sequence goes on along the minus strand of CM064542.1, from coordinate 2,671,255 downwards.
TCTATGTCGGAGAGGGTTAAGGGGACAGGGGTCTATGTCGGAGAGGGTTAAGGGGACAGGGGTCTATGTCGGAGAGGGTTAAGGGGACAGGGGTCTATGTCGGAGAGGGTTAAGGGGACAGTGGTCTATGTCGGAGAGGGTTAAGGGGACAGGGGTCTATGTCGGAGAGGGTTAAGGGGACAGGGGTCTATGTCGGAGAGGGTTAAGGGGACAGTGGTCTATGTCGGAGAGGGTTAAGGGGACACGGGTCTATTTACTTATATGTACATATGTAGTTTTTAGTTTCCTCGCTAGACCTTCATCAAGCTTAACAAAACACTCCCTAGACCCCCCCCCCCCCCCGTCAAGATAAATTTGTACATTTTTCGGTAGAAAAATGTACCCGCCGAAGCCCTGTTCCTCTTAAATTACAGGCTCGCTAATGGCACGAAAGGTCTGAAAATTGACAAATGGGGCGAAAGATCTTAAAATCGCCTAACTAATGGGCCGAACGTCTTAAAATCTCAAAAAGCAACGGGGCTAAACATGAGGGAGAAAGGGATCCAGAAAAGAAAAAAAATCTCTCCAGTGGAAATCTTCCCTTAACCCTTTGAGTACCAGCGTTGTTGCGTTGGTACATTCCTAACTTTGGTATATTTTCCTCTGTGTTCTGGTAAGACAGGTATGGGATTACACCTCATTCTTTCAGGGGGAGATCTCCACTTGAGGGATTTTTTGTCTTGACCCCTTTCTCCCTCATGTTTAGCCCCATTGCTTTTGATGTTATAAAATGTTTGCCCCATTAGTTTAGCGATTTTAAGAACTTTCACCCCGTATTAAGACCTTTCGTGCAATTCAGGTGTTGATTTTATCCTGGCGAGCGATAGCGAGCCTGTAATTTAAGAGGAACCGGCCTTTGGCCGGGACATTTTTCTACCGAAAAATGTACAAATTTATCTTGAAAGGGACTCAAGGGGGTGTAATTTTAAGCTTGATGGAGGTCTAGGGAACAAACTAAATACCTCCCCTTAAGGGGAGACTGGCCGTTTGTTTGGGCTATTAGTTCATTTATTCATATATTTTTTTTAGTGTCCTCCCTAGACCTCCATCAAGCTTAGAAAAACACCCCCTAGACCCCCCTTCAAGATAAATTTGTACATTTTTCGGTAGAAAAATGTCACGGCCGAAGGCCGATTCCTCTTAAAATTGCAGGCTCGCTGTCGCTCACCAGGAAATAATCGACACCTAAATGGCACGAAAGGTCTTAACATTGACGGGCGAAAGGTGTTAAAATCGCCAAACTAATGGGCCGAACGTCTTATAATCTCAAAACTAGTGGGGCTAAACATGAGGGAGAAGGGGGTCCGGGAAAAACGGTCTGCCTCCCCCCCCCCCCCCGTAACCAGGAGAGATAAAACCCCAAGGTAACTATTGTGGAACAGTAATAGCTCGTGGATTATTGAAAGGGTCGGAATCTATACCAGCTGAATGTTGTCAACTTGTGGAGGTTTCTAGTTTGTTTCCTACTCCTCCAGCAATCTTAAAATTTCACCCCCTTGACCCCCTTTCAAGATAAATTTGTACATTTTTCGGTAGAAAAATGTCCCGGCCGAAGGCCGATTACTCTTAAATTACAGGCTCGCTATCGCTCGCCAGGATAAAATCGACACCTAAATGGCACGAAAGGTCTAGAAATTGACAGCATGGGGCGGAAATTCTTAAAAATCACCAAACTAATGGGGCAAACGTCTTAAAATCTCAAAAGCAATGGGGCTAGACATGAGAGAGAAAGGGGTCATGAAAAAAGTCCCTCAAGTGGAAATCTCCCCTTAAGCCGGTACCACACTAGAGCTTTTATACTCAACATTCGATGATCAACATTCTTCTGGCAACATTTCTGGAATATTTTGCACTGGTATCAGAAACTAGACTGATGATGGATGAATTTAGGCAACCGGAATATTTGATATGTTGACCACATAAGCTGCCAGACCAGTGTTGAGGATAAATGTTGAGTGGAAGAGCGCTCGTGTGATACCGGCTTTATTCTATCGCTACTCCAATAATTAGTGTTCTTCAGAGCTCTCTCAGTGTATACCACCTCCTCTACGTAGGGTACGTAGCACCCGTCTTGCAACACGATCCCACCCCTACTCTGTGCAACTCTCCAACCCAAGAGTGAAACGTTATTCTCAGCCTTTCTTCTATTCAACAGCTGAGCTCTGGAACTCTCTCCCAGAATCAGTCTTTCCCTTTTCCTATGACTTAAATTACTTCAAATTCCGTGTGTCTAGGCATTTTGGCTGGAACGTCCTTTGATTTTTTCCCTGTCACTCTTTCAACTCTGGGGGAGGCACTCGCTACAGGCAGTTCTGCATTTTGTCTCCCTCACTCACAGATAATTTTTCTTTGTTAATGATATTACTGACGTGATCATCTCATCGAAGTGAAGAGTTAAAGGGTTGACTTAATCGTTCATTACCCCGGTCCCTTGAGAGTGTTATTATCACTGCTTGTTGAGAAGTGTTTTATCAGTGTTATCTCCGTGCCTGACCCCTGGCAGTGTGTTATGGAGGGTGGAATATCTGGGTAAAACCATATAGGTGTGTCCCCTACCCTAGCTAACCTATCTTCAACCCACTCTGTACTGTCTACGGCCTTATCACTATATCCAGGTTACTAGTAGATGATTGCATTCATTTAATTAAGGGCCTCCAGCAATTATCAGGCTTCGAACCAATCGATGTTATCCAGTTTAGCCAGGATCTCTAGCAATTATCAGGCTTCGAACTATCCCATTTTACCCTTTTTACTAGCACATAATCGTATAAATATAGCAAGAAAATACAATATAAAGACGTCGCTGGTACAGAAAGGGTTAACCTAGGCTACCTGCGCTCTTGGCTAACACAATACTTTTATCTCTCCCTCCCTCCAATTCCCTCTCCGTCTCTCTCTCCCCCCCCCCCACACCCACTCTCTTTTTTTTTTTTTTTTTTTTTTTTTTTTTTTTTTTTTTTTTTTTTTTTAGTTTCCGTGGCCACCTCTTTCACTCTCCCCCCCCCCCCCCCCCCCGCCCCCCCCCCCCCCCCCCCCCCCCCCCCCCCCCCCCACACACACTCTCTATTCTTGGTGTTTAGTTTCCGTGGCCCTGGTCTACGGAGCACATTGCAGCGAGTGTTTTTGTGCACACCACACATTTTGGGATTTGGGCGTTTGTTTTGTTTGCCTGTTCATCAGATCGGCCAAGGTAAGGCGCGTAGATTTAATTATATATATATATATATATATATATATTATAAACGGCGAACAATATTTTTATTTTCATATTGGTCCAAACATTTCGTCATACAACTTACACAGTAGAAAGGGGGCAGCTAACAACATATTGTTTAATTGGGGTTTATTTGCTATATTATTAAAATTATTTACTAAGCGCACAATATTACAGCAAATCTATTTTTAAATAAAGAAATACAAGGCCTACACAGCAGGAAGTGTGGCAGTAGACAACATGTTATTTAACTGTTTTATTTTCTTCTGTGAATGAGGGAGACAAAAGGCATAACTGCCTGCAGCGAGTGCCTCCCCCAGATTTCAAAGAGTGACAGGGCCGAAATCAAGAGACGTTCGAGCTAAAATGCCTGGACACACAGAGTTTGAAGAAATTTAAGTCATAGGAAGAGGGAAGACTGATTCTGGGAGAGAGTTCCAGAGCTCAGCAGTTGAATAGAAGAAAGTCTGAGAATAGCATTTCACTCTTGGGTTGGAGAGTTGCACAGAGTAGGGGTGGGATTGTGTTGCAAGGCGGGTACTACGTACCCTACGTAGAGGAGGTGGTATACACTGGGAAAGCTCCGAGGAACACTGATTATTGTAGTAGCGATAGAATAGTGAGAGAGATGCAACATTGCGGCAAAGAGAGAGAGATTGCAGAGAGTTGGTGAGTGGACGGGAGTTAATGATACGAAAGACTTTCCTTTCTACTTTATCTAGGAGTGCGGTGTGAGAGGATCCTCCCCACACATGTGAACAATACTCAATACAAGGACGCACTGTGCCCCTCTACAGAGCAAGAAGCTGTGCAGGGGTAAAGAACCCCTTGAGGCGGTTGAGCACACCCAGCTTCTGGGAGGCTGCCTTAGCGAGGCTGGTAATATGATCTTTCCAAGTGAGAGCAGAAGAAAAAGAGACACCGAGAACTTTGAGGGAAGATGAAGGGTTGATTCTTGTATTGTTGAAGAATAAGGGATAGTCCTCTGGAGGTTCCTGATGGGTAGTAAGATGGATAAATTGAGTTTTGGAAGCATTAAATGCAACAAGGTTTTCTCTACCCCAATTGGAAATAGTAGCTAGATCAGAAGATAAGCATTTTATGGCTTCATTACGTTTACTTTTGAGGGACTGCTGGCTGGGGCGTTCTGGAAAACTAATTGAGTGGTGTAAAGTAGAGTCGTCTGCATATGAATGGATGGGACTGGATGTACAGTTGAGAAGATCATTTATGAAAATTAGAAAGAGAATAGGAGATAGGACAGAACCCTGAGGAACACCGGAGTTGATAGGATGAGGAATTAAGCGATGGCCGTCCACAACCGCAGCTATGGAACGGTCGGAAAGGAAATTAGAGACAAAGGCACAGATGGAGGGACACAAACCGAAGGAGGGCAGTTTGGAAATTAAAGATTTGTGCCAAACTCTATCGAAGGCCTTCGATATGTCTAGTGCAACAGAAAAAGTCTCACCGAAGTTCCGAAAGTTGGATGACCAAGAGTTAGTAAGATATGAATGAAGATCACCAGTAGGGCGACACCTTAAGGAAGCCATAGGCCGGGACATTTTTCTACCGAAAAATGTCCCGGCCGAAGGCCGGTTCCCTTTAAATTACAGGCTCGCTATCGCTCGCCAGGAAGAAATCGACACCTAAATGGCACGAATGGTCTTAAAATTGACAGAAATGGGGCAAGGGGTCTTAACATCGCCAAACTAATGGGGCGAACGTCTTAAAATCTCAAAAGCAATGGGGCTAAACATTAGGGAGAGGGGGGTCCAGAAAAAAATCCTCCAGGTGGAAATCTCCCCTTAATCGTTCATTTACCCTGGAACTCAATAAGGTTATTATCTAGGCTCGCTGATGAGTGGTTTATCCGGGTTTTATCCGTGTTATATATGTGTTATCTCCGTGCTTCCCTGCTTGATCCCTGGCAGTGTGTGGAATACCTGTGTCAAGCCATATAGGTGTGTCCCCTAGCCTACCTAGCCTATTATTAATCCACTCTATACCGTCTACATCCACTATATTTTACATTGGCTGCTACTAATCGATTTTATTCGGTTTAGGAAGGATCTGTAGCTATTATAGTGCTATATATATAGTCGACATATCTTAATTAACCCTTTTAACTACCACATATCATTCCTAAGCTGCATAATAGCGTCTAAATATAGCTAGAATAAAATGTAACACGTCGCTGGTTCTAAAGGGGTTAACGTTACTACCTGCGCTCTTGGCTAACACTATTATCTCTACCTCCTTCATTTCCCTCTCTCCTCCCCCCCTCTCTCTCTCTCTGTCTCCCCCCCCCCCTCTCTCGCTCTGGTATTCTTGGTGTTTAGTTTCCGCGGCCCTGGTCTACGGAGAACATCGCGGGAGTGTTTCTGTGCACAGACTCCGGAACTTTGGAGATTTGCGCGTTTGTTTTGTTTGGTTCATCAGATCGGTCAAGGTAAGGCGCGTAGATTTGATTATTTAATTATATATATATATATATATATATATATATATATATATATATATATATATATATATATATGGGAGTGTGTGGTGGTGTAGTCTTGCTACTGGACTGGTAACCTAGATATCCTGTGTTCAAATCCTGATGTGTCAATGGGAAGATATGTTTGGTATGGAATGTGTGCTACACATAGATTCAGTGGTTCACCACAAAGCCCACCGACACGAGTGTCCTCAAATTGCTTTACTTGTGGTTAACCCAAGAACGACGAAGCCATGGTAGTTCAAAGTGCCTGCCAGGCGAAGGTATTTGCTTCAATTCTGACGACAATGGTCATATTTACCCTATATAGCATTAATTCTGACGACAATGGTCATATTTACCCTATATAGCATTAATTCTGACGACAATGGTCATATTTACCCTATATAGCATTAATTCTGACGACAATGGTCATATTTACCCTATATAGCATTAATTCTGACGACAATGGTCATATTTACCCTATATAGCATTAATTCTGACGACAATGGTCATATTTACCCTATATAGAATTAATTCTTCTCAATATGCACCTATTTTACTTTCAATATGAACATTGAAAAGCAATAAAACAAATGGTAACAGCAATTGGTTGGTGAAAAACGTATATTTTAAAGCAATAAAACAAATGGTAACAGCAATTGGTCGGTGAAAAACGTATGTTTTAAAGCAATAAAACAAATGGTAACAGCAATTGGTCGGTGAAAAACGTATATTTTTGCCCCGCGGTCGTAATCTCAGCCGGACCGGTGAGAGACATACATCCTTACTCTCTACTGTCTCGTATGCTACTGAGATGGCTAGGGGATGTCTCGGACTGGCTATAGGGTATGAGATTGACTCCCACATCCTCCCTCCAGTCACCCAGCCGTCCTCGCGCAAAAATATTCTATAAATATCGGGAATAATAGGGAATATACCGGATAATTGAGGAGGGGGAAGTGATAGGAGGTATGGAGGGGAATGATATCACCTAATCATATATTGCTTTGTTTTGAGTGCCAGTGGGGTGTTTTGATTTTTTTTTTTTTTTATGCCTTGACTCTTAAGAGGACCCTCACCTTCTCCTTCTGCGTGGGTTCAGCACGCATGGGTCGTCTCCTACACAAAGCAGTCCGCAGCCATGGATCAAAAAACGCCATCCGAGAAGAAGCAGCAGTGACATAAATCATCCAACGCCAAGAAAAAAACAGAGGCAACCGAGGACCACCAGCAATAAGGACCGAAGACAGCGAGGACCGAGGACAGCCATGAACATAAATGTAGATCCGACAAGAACCCAAAATATTATTAAAGAGCGTTCCGTGAGTTCTAAAATAACAAATTTAAAGGTTTTCTATGCAAACGCTCGTAGCATACGCAATAAATTTTCAGATTTAGAGGAGCTAGTGTTTACAGAAAATTATGATGTGATTGGCATAACAGAATCTTGGCTCAATACAGAAGATAGAGACTTTTTAGCAGAGTATTCACTTCCCGGTTATGTAATGTTTGAGAAAAGCCGAATAAATCGAAATGGAGGTGGCGTTTTACTTTATATCAAAGAAAATCTTAACCCTACCCTCTTGTCAAAACCTCAAATTGTGAACGTCGATGCATCTTTTGTGCTAATAAAGAATAATAAAGGTACAAAAATAATACTTGCATTAATATACAGACCTCCAGCTCAATCAGTGCAAACTGACCGAGAAATTTACGAACAAATTGCAGATGTAAGTAACTCACAAGATACCGTAATTTTTGGCGACTTTAATTTACCTGTGACCAAGTGGGGCGATACTCTTACTTCACACTCCGGACATGACTTGTATACGAACTTGCAAGAGAGTTCGCTTTATCAATTTGTTCGAACGTCGACCCGTGGTAATAACGTTCTTGACATTGTACTTGCAACAAAAGAAGAATTAATAGAGAATTTGAATGTTGGTGATGAATTCAGTAACAGCGATCATCGTACGATAACTTTCACTTTAAAGTTTACTAGTAACGAACCAAATAGTAGCATCGAAAAAGTCCCTAATTTCAAGAAAGCAAACTTCCATAAACTTAGAGCTATGTTTAAAGAAACTGACTGGAGCTTTTTAATTAACAATAACGACATAAATACATCTTGGAAGTTATTCGAAACCACTTACCTAAAAGCAGTGCAAGACTGTATACCATCGAAAATACGGCGTCCAGGCCATAATAATAAGCCCAAATGGTGGAATAAAGATATTTCAAACTGCCTGCTTTCTAAAAAATTTGCTAATGATAGATTAAAATCCTCACAAAATGACAAGAACGGGTGAAATTTGTAGAGCTACGACGCAAAGCCAAAAAGTTAATTAAGCAAAGTAAAAAGACCCTAGAGTTACATATTGCGAATCAAAGTAAAACAAACCCGAAAGAATTCTATAGTTATATCAGAAAGAAAAAAGTAGTTACTTTAACTGTTGGACGTTAGTCGATGAAAACGGAGAATACAACAAAGACGAAGTACAAATGAGTAATGCCCTCAATACCTTATTTGCATCAGTTTTTACAACAGAAGACCTCAGTGATATCCCTACACCATCGCCGATTCAGATTGATAATTCAGATGTTCTAAGCAATATCAACGTTACAGAGAGAGAATTGAATTGTTTAGATAAACTCAAGGTAAATAAAATGCCTGGACCTGATACAATCTCACCTAGAGTTCTAAAGGAAGCTAAGGATGAGCTCTCCAAACCACTGACATTACTATTCAATAAATCCTTGCAGTCTGGAACTATGCCTGATCAGTGGAAGCTAGCCAACGTAACACCGATATTCAAAAAAGGCAGCAAATCCCTACCCAGTAACTATCATCCAATTAGCTTAACCTCAGTTGTATGTAAAATGCTAGAAACGGTCATACGAGACAGACTTGTAAATCACTTAGAGGAAAATAACATACTTAAAGATACTCAACACGGCTTTCGTAAAAAACGTTCCTGTTTAACAAACCTCTTAGACTTCTTCCACGATATCCTCAACCTCTACGATGAGAGTAAAGCTGTAGATATTATATACCTTGATTTTCAAAAGGCCTTTGACAAAGTTCCCCACAAACGTTTACTGCTAAAACTAAAAGCGCATCGAATACAAGACGGTGTGTTGAAATGGATAGAAAATTGGCTCAGCGACAGAAAGCAAAGAGTAGTCATAAACGGTAAGGCATCTAAATGGACCAATGTAAGTAGCGGGGTACCCCAGGGATCGGTACTAGGACCAATTCTCTTTCTAATTTACATCAACGACATAGATGAGGGTCTCACCTGTACAATCTCAAAATTTGCTGACGATACAAGCAACCTAGAAGGGTCACTAGATCTGTTGTTGCTTGATTTCCTTTGTACTTTGTACTCCTTTGTACTTTGTACTCCTTCACCCGTCTTATGAGGACCCTCACCTTTCCCGGGTTACTGATATGTTAGAAAGCTCACACATGTACGTCAGTACATGTAGTAGCCTACAGTACTTGTGTTTGTGGGGGGGGGGGGTATGCACAGATCTGTGCTTGATTGTGGTGCTCATCTCTGTAACATTGCCCTTTGGAACCAGTGGTGTGGAGTTACCCAGCCTCGGTACCCAAGGGTTACTACATATTGTCTAGGTTTACTTCCCTGGATCACATGTTATAATATATATCCACTAACTCATAACTCCTATATTCTGGTTAGCAGAGGTATAGGGTGCAAGGAGACTGCCCATCTGTCTCGCCCCACCAGAGAATCCAACCTGAGACCTTTTGATTGTGAGTGGAATGAGCTATCCTTGCGCCACAGTCAACAGACACCCTTTGCTTGTTAAGGGGAGGCTGGCCGTTTGCTTGGTCTATTAATTAATTTATTCATATATTTTTTTAGTTTTCGCCTTAGACCTCCATCAAACACTCCCTAGAAAAACACCCCCTAGAACCCCTTCAAGATAAATTTGTAAATTTTTCGGTAGAAAAATGTCGCGGCCGAAGGGCGATTCCTCTTAAAATTGCAGGCTCGCTATCGCTCGCCAGGAAATATTTGACACCTAAATGGCACGAAAGGTCTTAAAATTGACAACAAAATGGGGCGAGAGGTGTTAAAATCGCCAAACTAATGGGCCGAATGTCTTATAATCTCAAAACTAGTGGGGCTAAGCGTTCGGGAGAAGGGGGTCCAGAAAAACGGTGTGCCTCCCCTGAAATGGATAACGATTGGAAACTTGGGTGTGTACCAAAGACTGCAAAATGCGAGCCAGCAGCAATAGTTTAACCCTTAAAGAGCGGCGCTCGACTTAAGTCGTGCACCAATTTGCAGCAAGTTAGGAGCATTATTAAGGCTTTTAACCCGTCCAGCCCCGGCTAGTTTTGTAATGTTTGTTCACCAGAAACCGGCCGGTTTTCAAAAAATTGTTTTATTCCAGAAACAATAGCGAATGGGTTAGGAATGAAGGAAAAACCACGAAAAACCGCTCAAAAAGCTTAAAGAATGGTCCTACAGAGCCCCCGAAAACGTATTTTACAAGATTAAAAAATTGAAGGCAATTACCCCAAAAAACCAGGTTATTGCGCGCTCACGTGCACGCACATGGACTTTGAGAGTTTTCAACCATCGGCACGGTTGCGTGGGATACGTACACAGTTCCCATACAAATCTGAGCCCTCTTGAGTGGCTACACCTGAGGTTACGGTCGGCGCAATTAGGGTGACGCGCCAGGCGCATCTCTGGGGCTGTGCGTTACATACATCGCCGACGCGTCAGGCGCGTCGCTGGGGCTGTACGGGTTAAAGGGTTAAAATAGAGTGCAAATGGCCGGGAGCGCAGCAGGCCACACGTCCGACACCCAGGGCTTACCGCCACCCACTGACTCACACTCCCTGTGTTCTCGAGAGGCCGGCAGTGAGCATAGCTGTGAAAAATATACTGCTATACGCTAAACTCCCATGTTGGTGGCACCACTGCATGAGAACCACAAGTGCTACGTAGCTCGTTCTGGTCTCATTTTGAAGCTTTTAGCGCCTAGTTCTTGGCTGAATACATTTCTTTTCATGCAGATACTTGATTGATCATTCAGGAGGGCCTGAATATGCCCAAAATAGCCCAAAACATCCCACTAGACAAGGGTTAAGGGGGATATGGGCGTATTTGTTTGCTCTCTCTCTCTCTCTCTCTCTCTCTCTCTCTCTCTCTCTCTCTCTCTCTCTCTCTCTCTCTCTCTCTCTCTCTCTCTCTCTCTCTCTCTCTCTCTCTCTCTCTCTCTCTCTCTCTCTCTCTCTCTCTCTCTCTCTCTCTCTCTCTCTCTCTCTCTCTCTCTCTCTCAACACGGCTTTAGATCAAATAAGTCATGCCTAACAAATTTGATTGAATTTTATAACAAACTATTCACATATAACGACATGACGAAATCACTAGATATAATCTTCTTGGACTTTCAAAAAGCTTTCGACAAGGTGCCTCACCGAAAACTATTGGCTAAACTGGAGAGGATAGGTATCAAAGGTGAAATTCATTCTTGGATAAAAAATTGGCTTACAGACAGAAGACAGAGAGTGGTGATAAATGGAGTGGAATCGGAGTGGGAGCCTGTCACTAGTGGAGTTCCACAGGGTTCAGTCCTGGGACCGGTCCTGTTTCTCATTTCCATTAACGATATTGATGTAGGGGTAAACAACACCATTTCCAAATTCGCCGACGATACAAAAATAGGAAATACAGTCCTGAACGAAGATGATAGAAATGCGTTGCAATCTGATTTAAACAAGATATCAGAGTGGTCGAAAAAATGGCAGATGCCCTTCAATGGCGATAAATATCAGGTGCTGCAGGTTGGTAGCAGAAATATGAAATACAAATACGAAATGAATGGCAAACAAATAAAAACCGCAACGGTAGTAAAAGACCTAGGGGTACTAATATCTGAAAACCTAAAAACTTCCGACCAATGTATAGCAGCTGCAAATAAGGCAAACATAGCATTGGGCTTTATTAAACGAAAATTTACATATAAACATGAAAACGTAATAGTGCCACTGTTCAAAAGTATGGTGAGGCCCCACCTTGAATATGGTGTGCAGTTCTGGTCACCTTATCTGATCAAGGACATCGTAAGACTCGAGTCAGTACAGCGTAGAGCGACGAAGATGATACCCTCATTAAGAAATAAACCATATGAAGAAAGACTTAAACGATTGAACCTGTTCTCATTAAAAAAGAGGAGGTTGAGGGGTCAGCTTATTGAGTGCTTTAAGATACTAAAAGGTTTCGACAAAGTCGATGTAAATGCACTATTCACATTAAACAATACTAATCAAACTCGCGGAAATGGAATGAAATTAAAAACCAAAAAGGCAAACCTAGATGTCACAAAGAGTTTCTTCACCTACAGTGTGGCGACAGAGTGGAATAAACTACCAGCGAGAGTGGTGGAGAGCGACACAATAAACGCTTTCAAGGGAAGGCTTGACCTCTATCTGCAGAGGGCTGGGGTGATATGAAAAAGAAAAAAAAAATGTATGTATATGTATGTGTTTGCACTGTACAGTATGTATATATATATGTATGTATGTGTGTATGTATGTATGTGTATATGTGTGTGTATATGTATATATATATATATGTGTATATGTATATATATATATATATGTATGTGTATGTGTATATATGCATATATGCATATATAGTTTGTAAGGCCAGACTGCCTAGTAAGGACCTTGAGGTCTGTGTGGTCTGTGTATCTATGTAGCTCTATCTCTCTCTCTCTCTCTCTCTCTCTCTCTCTCTCTCTCTCTCTCTCTCTCTCTCTCTCTCTCTCTCTCTCTCTCTCTCTCTCTCTCTCTCTCTCTGCATTTTGTAACAAGGTAAATGACGGTAACGAAATTAATTAAAAGTATGTGTGTGTGTGTGTGTGTGTGTGTGTGAGTGAGATAAACTCTTAGGTGGTGAATACCCCCGTTTGGCAACATTAAGCCTATCTGGTACGAGGCCGGTCCTGTCTCCCTCATGTTTAGCATATTAGTTTTGAGGTTTTAAGACGTTCGTTCCGTTAGTTTGGCGATTTTGAGACCTTTCGCCTCATTTTGTTGTCAACCTTTCGTGCGCTTTAGGTGTCGATTTTTTTTCCTGGCGAGCGTTAGCGAGCCTCTAATTTTAGAAGGATTTTATGACCTTTATCCCCATTTTATGACCTTTATGCCCATTTTATGACCTTTATGCCCATTTTATGACCTTTATGCCCATTTTATGACCTTTATGCCCATTTTATGACCTTTATGCCCATTTTATGACATGCCTATTTTATGACCTTTATGCCCATTTCTTTGTCAATTTTATAGAAATTTAGGTCTAGATTTTTTTTCCTGGTGAGCGATAGCAAGCCTGTATTTTAAGAGTAATTAATCGGCCTTCGACCGGGATATTTTTCTACTGAAAAATGTACAAATGTATCTTGAAGGGGGTTCTTGGGGGTGTTTTATTAACCCGTGGAGCCCCGGCTAGTTTTGTAATGTTTGTTCACCAGAACCCGGCCGGTTTTCAAAAAATTGTTTTATTCCAGAAACAATAGCGAATGGGTTAGGAATGAAGGAAAAACCACGAAAAACCGCTCAAAAAGCTTAAAGAATGGTCCTACAGAGCCCCCGAAAACTTATTTTACAAGAGTAAAAAATTGAAGGCAATTACCCCAAAAAACCAGGTTATTGCGCGCTCACGCACACGCACGTGGACTTTGAGAGTTTTCAACCATCGGCAGGGTTGCGTGGGATACGTACACAGTTCCCATACAAATCTGAGCCCTCTTGAGTGGCTACACCTGAGGTTACGGTCGGCGCAAGTAGGGTGACGCGTCAGACGCGTCGCTGGGGCTGTGCGTTACATACATCGCCGACGCGTCAGACGCGTCGCTGGGGCTGTACGGGTTAAGGGGAGATTTCCACTTGAGGGATTTTTTCTTGACCCCTTTCTCCCTCATGGTTAGCCCATTGCTTTTGATATTTTAAGACGTTCGCCCCATTAGTTTGGCGATTTTAAGAATTTCACCCCATTTCTGTCAATTTTAAGACTTTTCGTGCCATCTAGGTGTCGATATTTTCCTGGCGAGCGATAGCGAGCCTGTAATTTAAGAGGAACCGGCCTTCGGCCGGGATATTTTTCTACCGAAAAATGTACAAATATATCTTGAAAGGGGGTCTATGGGCTGTAATGTTAAGCTTGATGGAGGTCTAGCGAACTAACTAAAAACCTCCCCTTAAGCTTGATGGAGGTCTGGGGAGGATACTACACAATTAATAGAAAGACAAATCATTATTTTTCTGATTTTAAGACGTTCGGCCCCATTAGTACGGTATGTCTATTATAAAATCTTTCGTCCCATTTCTATATTAATATCAAGACCTTTCGTGCCATTTAGGTGTCGATTTTTTCCTAGCGAGCGATAGCGTGCCTGTAATTTCAAGAGGAACATGCATTATTTTCTATCGAAAAATGTACACATATGTCTTGAAGGTTATTGGGAGATTTTTTTTTTTTTTTTTTTTTTAAGCTAGATAGAGGTCTAGGGAGGAAACTAAAAAGAAATAGTAAAAATATGCATGATTAAGGGGGGTGACCTGCTTTTTGTTATTTCTGTCCTTTTCTCTCTTTCTCTGGCTTATATCCATTCGGCCCCATTCAGCCAACTATTTTAAGACGTTTATCCCCATCTAGGTGTCGATTTCTTCCTGGCGAGCGATAGCGAGCCAGCATTATATGAAGAAATCTGGCTTCGCCGGAGACATTTTTCTATCGAAAAATGCACAAATTTAGCCTGCTGTCAAACAAAAATAAAAAATATGCTGGCACGCTACCGCTCACCAGTAAACAATTGACACCTGGATGGGGATAAACGTCTGAAAAACAGTAGGCTGAATGGGGCCAAATGGATACAAGCCAGAGAAAGATAGAAAAGGACAGAACAAAAACAGGTCACCCCCCTTAAGTAAATATATAAGCCCAGTCCTCCTTGCGAGTCAATATAATGTTATGTTACCCACGCATCTGGGCCCTTTCAGTAGACGAGGTCGTGTTTTTCACCTTATTCTGGCTGACATTTGACGTTTGTCTACATTTGACGTTTGTCTACATTTGACGTTTGTATACATTTGACGTTTGTATACATTTGACGTTTGTATACATTTGACGTTTGTATACATTTGACGTTTGTGTACATTTGACGTTTGTCTACATTTGACGTTTGTCTACATTTGACGTTTGTCTACATTTGACGTTTGTCTACATTTGACGTTTGTATACATTTGACGTTTGTATACATTTGACGTTTGTATACATTTGACGTTTGTGTACATTTGACGTTTGTGTACATTTGACGTTTGTGTACATTTGACGTTTGTGTACATTTGACGTTTGTATACATTTGACGTTTGTATACATTTGACGTTTGTATACATTTGACGTTTGTCTACATTTGACGTTTGTCTACATTTGACGTTTGTCTACATTTGACGTTTGTCTACATTTGACGTTTGTCTACATTTGACGTTTGTCTACATTTGACGTTTGTCTACATTTGACGTTTGTGTACATTTGACGTTTGTGTACATTTGACGTTTGTGTACATTTGACGTTTGTACACATTTGACGTTTGTATACATTTGACGTTTGTATACATTTGACGTTTGTCTACATTTGACGTTTGTCTACATTTGACGTTTGTCTACATTTGACGTTTGTCTACATTTGACGTTTGTCTACATTTGACGTTTGTATACATTTGACGTTTGTATACATTTGACGTTTGTATACAAAGGAGTACAAAGGAGTACAAAGGAGTACAAAGGAGTACATATACATTTGACGTTTGTCTACATTTGACGTGTGTATACATTTGACGTTTGTCTACATTTGACGTTTGTCTACATTTGACGTTTGTATACATTTGACGTTTGTATACATTTGACATTTGTCTACAGCTCAGGAAGGACCTCTGGCAATAATTATTATGAGGGGTAAAATGGATCTCAATTAAGGGGACTGGTTATTTTTTTATCTTTCTCTCCTTTTCTCTCTTTCCCTGGCTTGTATCCATTCGGCCCCATTCAGCCTACTGTTTTAAGACATTTACCCCCATCCATTCTTGTGCGAGCGGTAGCGAGCCAGCATATTTATTTTTTGTTTTGACAGCAAGCTAAATTTGTACATTTTTCGATAGAAAAATTACTCCGGCAAAGCCGGATTTCTCCAAACAATGCTGGCTCGCTATCGCTCGCCAGGAAGAAATCGACACCTGGGTGGGGATAAACAGTTGGCTGAATGGGGCCGAATGGATACAAGCCAGGGAAAGAAAGAAAAGGAGAGACAGATAAAAACAAGTGGGTGACCTCCCTTAAGTGTAGTTAAATGAATAGGAGGAGGAGGTGTTTGTGAGAGTTAGCTGGATTACTCTATGTGTGGTTGAGGCACAAATAGAAACAGTGGGGAAAACCAGGCAACTAAAACAGGAGTTCCAGCAACTCCTTATCATATGCCTATGAGGCCTTCCCTGGGTACTGCCCTGTTCGTTTGGTGCCCATAATCTCCCCCTAACCTGATCTAACCAAACCCAGCTTATCCTATCCTAACCCAACCTAACCATACCCAACCCTAACGAACATAGCCTTCCCTAATGTTAATGAACGTAATCTAACTAACCTACCTAGCATCTGTGGTGATCTTTGGCAGGGCTTCTTATAGTCCTGGAGCTGAGGGGGTTCCTGTGTGCAATCATATGTCCCCCTAATTTTGACTCTTGAACCTTGTAGGGGACCCCTAGGAGGTTGAAAAAAACTTTGGTAGACATTCCAGATATGGGGCAGAAAGGTGTAATTCAAGATGGCGTCCAAGATGGCCACCGCATTATAATACCCGGTATAACTTCATGTGGAAGTGTCCTAGAGTGATAAATTGTGTGTCTTTACCTAGGTTTTCGGGGTCAAGGAATCCATTAAAATCATTTATAGGGTAAAAAAGTAATGGATAAATGGTGAAATCCAATATGGCCGCCGTGTCCTTTCATGTAGCCTGTCAGGGTTCGTTATTTACCTAGAGCAATACATTTGGTGTCTATATGGGTTTTAGGGGTCAAGCATTTCACTCAAACCAATCAATTTGCACAAAAAGCAATGGATAATTGTTAATTTCAGAACAGGGCCTCTAATTGACCAGGGTACAGGACCCTTACAAAGATCAAGAGTCAAAATTTTACATTGAATGGGACTTTAATAACCTTGAAATTTATACTATTAAATCCTGAGCACCGTTATTTATCATGCACAATGCAGAACACATTATTCATAAATCAACTAATGTCTAAATAACTCGATCAGTTTGGTATACAGTGGGCATCAAACCTCTGACTATTAACGTTTATTAGAATTTGCACAAAACGCATCTACTTAATTGAAATAACCCTGTTAGGGTTTTTACATTGGCTGCTCTGATTGTATATGTTTGCCTGGCATTTACAGAATATGCAACATTCAGCTTTTTTTTCTCTACAAGGACAGGAGCGAGTGGCACATTTCACACAATTACATTTTAAAGCTATGTCTTCAGGCAAAACACGCTGGAGTTTAATTGGCACAAGACATTCATTTTCCATCATAAACCCATACTCTTGTGGGTTTAGCGAAAAATCTCCTAAGCAGTTGACTTGCATATAGGTCACATAGAATGCCCTAAGAATATGACCTTGCGTAGCATAGCTGGTTGGGGGAAGGTCAGTTATTGTTATCGACTTTCTGTGATAGTACATGTTGTAACGTAAACAATCCATCGTTTCAATGCCATGATTTCCTCGGTTTAACACTTGGACCAGATACTTCTCGGCATTATGCACACAGTCCTGCACATTTGCCTGTGCCCTTCCAAAGTCCTTTAGGTACAGAACAGGTTCTGCCTTGATACCAGCAGCCTTCGTGCCAAATTTGCTCGTCATGTCACAGCCAGTTAGTGCATGCATCGTGGGGAGTACCTCACACATTGGTCTTCCTACCTTGGCAGCTATTACATGGAGAGGGATAAATCGTGTCCTGTCTCCAACTCCCCCTCTGAGCCAAAGTTCATGCAGTCCATTTGCTGTGAAAATATGACAGAAATGCATTGCAACTACAAACACATCAGTATCGCTAGAGAGAATTACAATCCGTGTGCAATTACTTCTGATGGCATGAAGAGCATGTGGGATGATACGGATATCAGCCTCTTCATGATCCGAGTCCAGTTCTGGGTGTTGGGATACTATTCCATTCCTGATTGACAGAGTTTGTGTTGAGGTTTCGTCTCCCATTATCCGACTCAATACAATGTGAACATCTACGGATTCAGCAGTAAAGTGATCAATCAGCCATCCTTTAATGAGTTGTTCTAGTTTGGCTTTGTTTGCTGCAGATGGCCAGAAACTATCCATATCTCTCGGTAACTTGCTTTCTAGTGTGATGTTACTGTACAAGACTGGGGGTTTCCGAGTTCGTCTAAGTCGTTCACTGTCTTCCACTGATCCTTCTAAGTATGAATCGAAGATGAAGTAAATGCGAGAAGCCTTTTTGCAAACCCCAAGGATCATGCTCAGGAATTGATTGCACAATTCTTTGAAGGTATTCATGGAGGATGTTTTCAGCTTCCGCACATAAGCCATAACATCGACAATGTATCCGGTTGGCATATCCGTCCAATGCGTAGGAGCTATGTAGTCACCTGCTGTAATATTTGATTCAAGTTCTTTCACAAGCTCATGTTTTGCTGTTTTTTTCATGAGTCTATCCTCATCATTAAATAAGTAGCTAGTATTGATCAGATCATACGTGAACACCTCTTGAGCATCATGTCCACGGATCATGGCAATGTCCAGTTGCTTCAGCGCAACACCTAACTCCTTGTCCTGCTTCTTTTTCGCTTTTGGGGCTGATGCTTTGTTTTCCTCGGTATTTGCGAATGTCTTAACATTGTTCCTGTTGATTGTGTCACTCGGTCGTTTTGTCTTCTCCACCAAGCCCTCCTTTCTAAACTTGTATAAATCCAGACCGGTTTCTTGAACAGACAATAGACTATCTTGAATTTCGTCTCACATGATAGCTCTGGTAAGAAGGTTATGCAGTTTCAGTTCAGTCGTTTGCTTCACCTCGAATGGATTTTCATAGTTAAGGATGTACGCGATCATCTTGTCTACTTTTCTTTCATTTTCTTGTGTTTGCCGACGACTGAATGAATGATTGACTGTAACTTCTGTATTGTTCAACTGTACACCTGTAACTTCACGAAAGGTTTGATTTACTGCTGTCAATTCATGGTGAATGATGTTCCATCTTGTTACGAATTCTTTCCATTTCGTATTGCCAATGATTCCCCCACTTGTCTTAGATGCGCGGTTGATGGTCTGTTCCAGACACATGTCGGCAGCAACAGCAGAGAATGGGGCGGAAGAACGTTTCACTACAAAATGCCCAGTCATAAAATTGTCATGAACAACTGGTGCGGTTTCTGGTAGCTTCTTCATGTCCTCCAAGTAGAGAGAACACCACCGGAGATAGTTGGTCGAGTCAAAGACCGCAAAATATGGCAATACTGCTTCAACTGATTGCAGGTGCAGATGCCAGTCACCTTCTCTGTCAGCCCTCACAAGGTCCTTTGCCAACCAAACCATTTCAATGAACCTATCCCAGTAGATGAATGTTTTGCTTTCTGCCTTACTTTCCCTTTTAAACTCCTCGAAATCCTTGAACAGGTCTCCTGATAGTCCAAGAAAAGCGTTAAGAAGCTCCTTACTTCTCAACTTGTTCTTTGCAGATACCTCTTGCTTCATTTCTCTAAGCAACTTGAGCGACTCTACATATTTCTCTATGCCATGCTTTTCAAAGAATGCGCTCCATTGGAGTCTCTCCATAGCCTCTGAAAGGAGAGTCATGCCTTCTAGAGATCTGACATAATGTGAACCTCCCAAGACGGCCTGGGTAGTATTTTGACCAAATATTTCATTTTCGATCCATATACTCTCAGCACCACTACCACGAAGATACTTTCCTATGCAACCAAGGTAATTCTTAATTAAATGAAATGATCCTAGGCAAAGAGTCAAGTCCTTGAATTCTTCTTGGCGCCACAACATAATCTCTTGTGCGATTCTGTAGACAGCTTCATCACATGCTATAGCTAAGTGGTTCTGATCTAGCTGTCCCAAGACGTTCTGAAAAATTTTAAGAGCGGTATACACTGTGTTGTATTGTCTGACTGGGAATGGTAGAACTGGCAAGAAGCCTACAATCATTTCAGGAAGTTTCTCATCTGTGACAACTGAGTTGAAGCCACTCCAGCATGGCATTTGTTGTTCTTTGCAGTCTTGTTTGATTAAGCCTTCTTCTATATTTGACAAATTCATCCGGGCTAGTGACCAAGCAAGGTCTTTACCTTCCGTACTACATCCTTCACTTAATGTCGAGCTGCTTACTGAATAGTCACTGGGTATGTCTCCCCTCTTTGTAGCTTTGAAGAAGTCCTTTAGCTCTTGACATTTTAGGGACTTCTGAAATGACTTGGGACCATGAACTACAAAAGTTTCCGAAATTTGTGGCTTCCTTTGAACACCATCTGCTTTGTCCTGATATAAAACCGAAACAGTGTCATGAGTGCCCCCTACACCCGATAGTGTCGCCTCATTGTGATCAAAATTATCAAATGCGGCAGTGGTGAATTTCTCTGGATTAAGATGGCTTGGCAAAGGAACATCATTTCCATTTGTGCAAACTAAGTCTGCCAAATCATTCTGATACCGGAGAATTTCATCGTAACTCACTGATAATCCTAAATGGTTTAGAGAGGTGATGAGTGTTTTGCTTTTGCATGTTGCATGGATTCCTTCTGCACACATCAGATGGAGTGGTGTCCTGCGTCTACCATTATGGACCATGAAGTACAAAACCTGGAAAAGTGACTTTAGTTTCCTCAGTTTTGGTGAATGAGCACTGCTGTTACCACAAGTTTCTTCATCAGATGTGTCGTCATCATCGCTCAATGGAGAGTTGTTATTGCTACCCATGCTGCATTCAAGATAAATTTCTATTACAATTTAGTAACACACACAAAAAAGTTAGTAACTCATCTGGGATATCCGTATTATCCCAGGGGAGTCCTGCAGATCAGCAGAATCACAAAACTTGTCTTCCAAATAAAAATTATAGTCCAAAAGTGCATGTCTAATAGCTGATACGCATTGAGTGATGGGATTGCTTGACCGAATGACGTCAGCCATTTCTGCAGGACTGACATTTAAGAAAACCATGGCACACTTATTTGCTTCTGTAGGTCTGGAAATGTTCAAGTCTGGGCCATAGTGACTTTCAAGAAAAAGTCGAATGTCTCTGTTTGAAAATGTTTCCTGGGAATCGATGAAGCCATTAACATTGTCACGGAGGTCACTTAAGGCAAAACCTTGTCCACCTTTCAATGCGAATTCAATGTTCTCTAACAACCTTGCAAAATATTTATTTTTTTCTAAACTATGGGATGGTGCATCACATTGACTTTTCGCACGGTCGTACCTAATAAGATAATTTTGGATGCAGTTTTTGTGGCAATATATATCTGACCCAAAGACGGAGTGAACATCTTGCAGGTCACTTGTCCTATAGTATACTTCATCTTGAAAGAATACCACAGCCTTTAGGAACTTTTCTGCACGTACATCTTCACAAATTCTTGAATTTCTGCCTGTCGCCCTTTAACTTTACATTGGCACACACCGTACATTTCTTTTCTGAAGCCGGTATGTCAGTAGATGGAGGAGCTCGAGGTGCAATTCTAGCTCGGGTTGCTCGTCTCACAGATGGGTTTGTGACCAGTTCAGTTTCTTCCGGCTCTTTCACCACTTTGGACGGCTGTTCTTCGAGTTTATTCAGTGTCTTTTTCAGGGTGTACGATTTATAACATTTGTTGCTCACATGATAGACAAACTCTTCATGATTGACTTGCTCTAGCCTCCTTGCAACCAAGTCATTACGTATTCTAGCTGCCTCTAGGACTTTCAGCCGTGCCTCTGCGTTGCTGCATGTTGATTCGTTGCTGTCAATCTGACAAATAATACACTTCTTGATGTCGACATCAGCCAATTCTGACCGGCGCCTCCTCAGTGGAATCCCTGCCATTTCATTCGATGCCTGAAAAAGAGAGAACAGAGAGAAGTATTAGTTAATCTGTTAGGAATGAAATGTGACTATACACCAAATTCAACTTCTCAGGCACTATCTCAGGGTGCAAAAGCAACTTTTACATTACATTTCAACAATGAAAGAGTGAATTTACAGTACCCAAATGGGGAAATAATCTATACTCGCTTATTATCTGTTTATTAAGGATTTAATGTTATAGTTAACAGACTGTTGTCTTAGTTGCATCATTTTATGAATTGATGGATAATTAATCAAATTAGAGCCCCTGCTTTGAAATTAACATTGGTTTTTGCACAAATTGATTAATCTGGGTGAAATGCTTGACCCCTATAACCTATATAAAGACACCAAATGTATTGCTCTAGGTAAATAACGAACCCTGACAGGCTACATGAAAGGACACGGCGGCCATATTGGATTTCACCATTTATCCATTACTTTTTTCCCTATAAATGATTTTAATGGATTCCTTGACCCCGAAAACCTAGGTAAAGACACAACATTTATCACTCTAGAACACTTCCACATGAAGTTATACCGGGTATTATAATGCGGCGGCCATCTTGGACGCCATCTTGAATTACACCTTTCTGCCCCATATCTGGAATGTCTTCCCAAGTTTTGTTCAACCTCCTAGGGGTCCCCTACAAGGTTCAAGAGTCAAAATTAGGGGACATATGATTGCACACAGGACCCCCCTCAGCCCCAGGACCGCAGTTACATAACCCTCAAATAAAATACACATCAACCTACCTAACCTAACTAACCCCTAGCTAAACTGATCCACCCCACCCCAACCTACCTTATCTCGACTCTAACCCAACATAAGTTCTATCCACATTTGGGTTTGTGTGTGAATTACAACAAATATAGACGTGTGAACAAACAGATGAACGAAACGACTTGTGGACGAGGTGATTGATTATGGTATTTCCCTAGTGTGAAATACGGGGGAGGTAGGTAGGTGGTGTCTGGGAGGGAGAGGGTGGGGGATGGGGAGTTTGGAGGGGAGGGGGGATGTTTGGAGGGGAGGGGGGGATGTCTGGAGGGAAGGGGGGGTGGATAAGGGGAGGGAGGATGTTTGGAGGGTTGAAGAAGGGGAGGGTGAAGTTTGGAGGGGAGGGGGGGGGATGTCTGAAGGAGTTGGAGAAGTTGAGGGGGGATGTTTGAAGGGGAGGGGGCATGTTTGGAGGGGTGGAGAAGGGGAGAAGGGGGGTGTCTGAAGGGGAGGGGTCATGTTTGGAGGAGTGGAGAAGGGGAGGGGTAGAGAAAGGGATAGGGGGAGAGCAGGAAACAATGAATTAAGATACATTGACTCCCGACAGCTAAGTCCTGTCCCTTCTACTATGACACCGGCTGCTGTGGGGGAGGGAGGGAGGGAGACACATGTCGTTATTAGGTACACCTGCACTTTGGTTTAAGTGATGCTATCTCCGTAGTCAATATTTGGTTGTGCTGTACGAAGGAAGTGTTGTCATAAATTCCAGTGGTCTTCGCCTCAAAAAGTGTTATTGGTATCTTTATAGTTACTGGGAAAAGTGCTTATCCCTCAGAGTATTAGTCAGTGTCCGAAACTTTGTGAAATATCTGACAACACTTATTAACCTCGACTGTACATTAATCTTGGTATAATCGTTGTTGTACGGTACCGGTACTCTTCTTGTTGGTCTGGTGTAGGGTACAACCATGATTTGGGGATGGGGGAGAGGATGATGATGGGGCCCACAAGAGGGTGCAATGACTCTTGGGGCCAAAGGGATTCTTCCTGAGGGAGGGATTTTGACCCTTAAGGAAGTCCCCCTTGTGTGGGGTCTCTTAAAGGTCTAACAGACAATATGCTCCAAACTGAGTCATTATCGCGACGTCCATAAAGAAGACCATCTTAGTTTTTTTGTTCTATGTGTATGAAGGAGACAAAAGGCAGGCTGCCTGTAACGAGTGTCTCCCCCAAAGCCAAAGGAGTATAGAGAGCCAGATTCAAGGGAATTTGGGGTCAAAATGCCTGGACATTCAAGCATTTTTAGTTATAGGATAAAAATAAAATGCATTTTTAGTCATAGGATAAAAAATAAAGATTGGTTGAGGGAGAGTTCCAGAGTTCATTTGTTGAATAGAAGAAAAACAGATTTTTTTTTAATTCTTAGGTTAGAGAACTGGAGAGAACAAGAGTGGGACGGTGTTGAAAGGAGGGTGCCTAGCACTCGCCGAAAGGAAGGGAGCATTTTTATTTACTTATTTTTTATTTTATTTTTCTATATTCCAACTACTCCCTCTCGGGCATAGGCTGAGAGCCTGTACATTCAACCGTTATGAACGGTGAAGCCCGTGAGGTCTCGTTCCAGTCTAGGAAGTGAGACATGTGAAGCACTTTTTAGCTGCAACCAGCCCCCGTCATCTTGCTTTCGCAGGATGCATGGGGCTTAGTTGCTCAATCACGTCTCAAAGCAGCCCCATCTCTGAAGCTGCCTCGCTCCAGTGCTTCACTGTCTCAACTCCCAGACTCGGACCCTCACTCTCAGAACGCCACCTATTGAGCAATGAACTCTCTAGGCATTGTCCCCCTGTAGCCTATTTTGAATATGGGAATAGTCATACAGCGCTATTTAACCCTTTCGCTGCGGGTGACGTTCTGGAATGTTTTGGCAATTTACAGCAATTTCCAGGCTTTAAAAGCCTGTAAAAAACGTAAAAATCGAGTGTCAGTGGGCGGGAGCGTGAGGGGCCCACCTCCGATCCTCAGAGCAGCGAGCGGCCCACTGAGGTAGACTGTGTCTCGCGCGGGTCTCTCACTGCCTCTCACAACAGTGTTGCCAAGCGAGCGAGTGCTAACAAATAGCGGGTTTCCCGCGTTTCTATGGCACCGCTGCGGGTGAACCAGGCCACCTACGAGGCCCGTTCTGGTCTCATTTTGAAGCTATTTTCGACTAGTTTTCAGCAGAATACAGTTCATTTAATGCAAATGCTTGATTCATCATTCAGGAGTGCCTGAATATGCCCTAAATAGCCCAAAACACCCCGCAGCCAAAGAGTTAATCAGGAAACAATGAGGGTACTTTTTTGGCATTTCGGTGGGCTTTGTGGTAATGCATTGATACTAAGTACAGCACAAATTCCATCCCAATAATATCTTCCCATTGACATATCGGGATTTGAACCCAGATCCATTGGATTACCAGTCCAGTGGCAAGACCACTCCACCACACCTCCCCCATGCACTGAGACAGCTCTGAAGAACACTGATTGTTGGAATAGCGATAGAAAAATGGAAAAGATGCAACATTGTGGCGTGTAGAAAGAGATTGTAGGGAACTAGTAAGAGGAAGCGAGTTAATGAAGCAAAATGCTTTTGACTCTACTCTTTCAAGAAGTGCAGTATGGGTAGAACCTCCCCACACATACGAACAATACTCAATACATGGGCGCACAGTGCCCCGACACAGACCAAGAAGTTGTGCAAGGATTAAGAACACATGGATTCAGTTGAGCAAACCTAACTTCTGGGAAGCTGTTTTAGCAAGAGTGGTAAAATTATCTTTCCATGGAAGTTTGGATAAAAAAGACGTGCTGGTATGGACATGATGAGCGAATGGGAGATGAAAGGCTTACAAAGAGAGTATATGAGTCAGATACAAGGGGAGGTAGAGGGGTAGGAAGACCTCCATTGAGATGGAAAGATTGTGTACTACAAGCATTGGAAGATAGAGAGATAACTGTAGAAAAGGCAAGAGAAGTGGTAATAAATAGGAATTAATGGAGAATGATTGTGAATAGATGAGTGATAATGCGGTCGTTGGGAGAGGGGGTAGGGTGCCAGTTGGACTAGATAATAATCCGTCAGGCGCCTGGTGTATATGAAGACTCACGCTTGGATGTGAGGTGGGCGGGCATTGTGGTGTGCTCCGCTGCACGTCTGCCTGCTGAGACCGGAACCTCTCTGGGAGGTCTGGGGCCGGGGAAGTCCTGGAAGCCCTTAGTGATCTTTGGTCTCTGGGTCTTCTCCTGGGCAACCTAGATGTGTGTGAATTTATATTATATATAATTATACCGTCTATATTTTGTTTTCTTTGTGTTGTGTTGTGTTGTGTTGTGTTGTGTTGTGTTGTCCCTGTTCAGGCTCTGTTTCAACTTTCAAGTCGGCCATTCCCACTTCCCAGCTATGGGATATGTGCCCGAGTATATATATATATATATATATATATACGAATTCAGAGACAGTTGAAATGCAGCCACACACACACACACACACACACACACACACACACACACACACACACACACACAATAAACATTAGTAATAGTGAACCCTGCATTATGTAATGTATTATGTAGTGGTGTATTATGCTAGACCTACAGCTATTATGTAATGTATTATGTAGTAGTGTATTATGCTAGACCTACAACTATTATGTAATGTATTATGTAGTAGTGTATTATGCTAGACCTACAGCTATTATGTAATGTATTATGTAGTAGTGTATTATGCTAGACCTACAGCTATTATGTAATGTATTATGTAGTGGTGTATTATGCTAGACCTACAACTATTATGTAATGTATTATGTAGTGGTGTATTATGCTAGACCTACAGCTATTATGTAATGTATTATGTAGTGGTGTGTTATGCTAGACCTACAGCTATTATGTAATGTATTATGTAGTAGTGTGTTATGCTAGACCTACAGCTATTATGTAATGTATTATGTAGTAGTGTGTTATGCTAGGCCTACAGCTATTATGTAATGTATTATGTAGTAGTGTGTTATGCTAGGCCTACAGCTATTATGTAATGTATTATGTAGTAGTGTATTATGCTAGGCCTACAACTATTATGTAATGTATTATGTAGTGGTGTATTATGCTAGGCCTACAGCTATTATGTAATGTATTATGTAGTAGTGTATTATGCTAGACCTGCAACTATTATGTAATGTATTATGTAGTGGTGTATTATGCTAGGCCTACAGCTATTATGTAATGTATTATAAGAACATAAGAACATAAGAAAATGGGAGTCTGCAGAAAGCCGATTGGCCTAAGCAAGGCAGATCCCTGTCCCACACAACCCCAATTCAATTACAAAGCCCAATTATAGGCTCAACACTCTAATACCCTGAGGATCATCTTACCAAAACGGTTAGAGATTAACGCAGGATTATGGAGGTCTGCAGAGCGCTGATTGGCCCAACCCGGCTGATCCCCCTTCACACCCAACCCTTCTCGTCCATATGCTTATCCAATTTTATCTTAAAGCTCCCTACAGTTTTAGATCCCACTATAGCACTTGGTAGTCCATTCCACCCGTCTACAACTCTGTTACCAAACCAATACTTGCCTATATCTTTTCTGAAACGAAATTGATCTAATTTGAAACCATTGGTACGAGTTCTTTCGCTATCACTGAGCTTTAGTACATTTGCCATGTACCCTTTGTTAATCCCACTAACCCACTTGAACACCTCTATCATATCCCCTCTAACTCTGCGTCTCTCTAACGAATGTAAACCTAATTTCTTCAACCTTTCTTCATACGAAAGATTTCTAATATTATGGATCATTTTTGTCATTCTACGCTGTACTCTCTCCAATGAATCTATGTCCATTCTGTAATAAGGACACCAAAATTGGACAGCATAATCCATATGGGGTCTCACTAATGACAAGTAAAGTTTTAAGATAACATCAGCAGTTCTGTTACTCACACTCCTAGAGATGAACCCGAGAATCCTGTTTGCCTTATTACGAACGCTTATACACTGTTTTCTAGGCTTCAAATCATTGCTAACAAACACACCTAGATCTTTCTCGCAGTCTGAATTTTCTAATTCTAAATTAGCTAGTTTATATTTAACATTTGTTTGCATCTTCCCTATCTTTAATACCTTGCATTTGTCAATGTTAAACTTCATCTGCCAATTTACTGACCATTCATGTAAGGTATCTAGATCCCTTTGGAGGCACTCTATATCGCTATCTGAATCAATTGATCTCCCTATTTTAGTATCGTCTGCGAATTTACTTATCCTACTAGTTATACCTAAATCTAGGTCATTTATGTATATAAGAAACAAGAGAATTATGAAATTATGTAGTGGTGTATTATGCTAGGCCTACAGCTATTATGTAATGTATTGTGTAGTAGTGTATTATGCTAGGCCTACAGCTATTATGTAATGTATTATGTAGTGGTGTATTATGCTAGACCTACAGCTATTATGTAATGTATTATGTAGTGGTGTATTATGCTAGGCCTACAGCTATTATGTAATGTATTATGTAGTGGTGTATTATGCTAGGCCTACAGCTATTATGTAATGTATTATGTAGTGTATTATGCTAGGCCTACAGCTATTATGTAATGTATTATGTAGTAGTGTATTATGCTAGGCCTACAGCTATTATGTAATGTATTATGTAGTGGTGTATTATGCTAGGCCTACAGCTATTATGTAACGTATTATGTAGTAGTGTATTATGCTAGGCCTACAACTATTATGTAATGTATTATGTAGTGGTGTATTATGCTAGGCCTACAGCTATTATGTAATGTATTATGTAGTAGTGTATTATGCTAGGCCTACAACTATTATGTAATGTATTATGTAGTGGTGTATTATGCTAGGCCTACAGCTATTATGTAATGTATTATGTAGTGGTGTATTATGCTAGGCCTACAACTATTATGTAATGTATTATGTAGTGGTGTATTATGCTAGGCCTACAGCTATTATGTAATGTATTATGTAGTGGTGTATTATGCTAGGCCTACAGCTATTATGTAATGTATTATGTAGTGGTGTATTATGCTAGGCCTACAGCTATTATGTAATGTATTATGTAGTGGTGTTTTATGCTAGGCCTACAACTATTATGTAATGTATTATGTAGTGGTGTATTATGCTAGGCCTACAGCTATTATGTAATGTATTATGTAGTGGTGTATTATGCTAGGCCTACAGCTATTATGTAATGTATTATGTAGTGGTGTATTATGCTAGGCCTACAGCTATTATGTAATGTATTATGTAGTGGTGTATTATGCTAGGCCTACAACTTCACAATTCACCTTTAGCTCTTTCAATTAGGCGTTGCCAAGTTTAGTTCAATTCTATCTGCCTCCCGTTATTGATATTTAACTTAGGAAGGACCTGTGAGGATCAGATGTTTAAGGGGGGTGACCTGCTTTTTGTTATTTCTGTCCTTTTCTCTCTTTCTCTGGCTTGTATCCATTCGGCCCCATTCAGCCAACTATTTTAAGACGTTTATCCCCATCTGGGTGTCTATTTCTTCCTGGCGAGCGATAGCGAGCCAGCATTATATGAAGAAATCCGGCTTCGCCGGAGAAAATTTTCTATTGAAAAATGTACAAATTTAGCCTGCTGTCAAACAAAAATAAAAAATATGCTGGCTCGCTACCGCTCACCAGTAAAAATTTGACACCTGGATGGGGATAAACGTCTTAAAACAGTAGGCTGAATGGGGCCAAATGGATACAAGCCAGAGAAAGATAGAAAAGGACAGAACCAAAACAGGTCACCCCTCTTAAATTAAGAGACACGGTCTTTACCATTCAACTCTGACTATTAACTCCTTGGCGCTGGCAAGAAAGCTTTATATTTGACATTGACCCTCTTGTGGCTGCCGCGAGACGATACACTTATGTTATCACTCTTTTAACCCACAATTATTGACAAAAAGTGAAGGACCTGCCCTTAAGGGGAGGTATTTAGTTTGTTCCCTATTTTTTCATCAAGCTTAAAATTACACCCCCTAGACCCCCTTTCAAGATAAATTTGTAAATTTTTCGGTAGAAAAATGTCCCGGCCGGAGGCCGGTTGCTCTTAAATTACAGGCTCGCTATCGCTCGCCAGGAAAAAATCGACACCTTAATGGCACGAAAGGTCTTAACATTGACAGAAATGGGGCAAAAGTCTTAAAATATCCAAACTACTAGGACAAAGGTCTTAAAATGTCAAAAGCAATGGGGCTAAACATGAGGGAGAAAGAGGTCAAGAAAAAAATCCTCCAGGTGGAAATATGCCCTTACCCCACAATTATCGCCTCTTAATTGTAATGTGTATATGTACCTCCAAAGAAATTATGACCCATAGCTTACCCCCCAAAAAAAAGAAAAAAAGAAAATATCACAAACTTTTCTTTATCACTGTCAAAAGTGATGGAGAATAACACATTTAACCCTCTCCGACATATGACGCGATTTTGAGCCGATTGGGGATACTTTAAAGCCTTTGTTACCATCAGGGGTCTTTAGAAACCTTTAGTTTAGTTACTTCAACCTCTGCATTGTCTTTTGAGTTAGCTGTGTTGAGCCTATTGGGGATATTTTAAAGCCTTTGTTACCATCAGGGGTATTTAGAAACCTTTAGTTTAGTTACTTCAACCTTTGCAGTTGTCTTTTGAGTTAGCTGTGTTGAGCCTATTGGGGATACTTTAAAGCCTTTGTTACCATCAGGGGTATTTAGAAACCTTTAGTTTAGTTACTTCAACCTCTGCAGTTGTCTTTGAGTTAGCTGTGTTGAGCCTATTGGGGATATTTTAAAGCCTTTGTTACCATCAGGGGTATTTAGAAACCTTTAGTTTAGTTACTTCAACCTCTGCAGTTGTCTTTGAGTTAGCTGTGTTGAGCCTATTGGGGATACTTTAAAGCCTTTGTTACCATCAGGGGTATTTAGAAACCTTTAGTTTAGTTACTTCAACCTCTGCAGTTGTCTTTGAGTTAGCTGTGGGCAGAACACTAATTTTGGAGAGGTAATTATAAGTGAGAGAACTCTATTTCTTATTGCTAATCTGGCAACCTCTGCGTCATATGAGTCTGAAGGGGTTAAGGGGAGGCTTTTCGTTTGTTCCCTAGACCTCCATCAAGCTTAACATTACAACCATAGACCCCCTTTCAAAATACATTTGTACGTTATTCGGTAGGATAATGTCCCGGCCAAAGGCCGGATCCTCTTAAATTACAGGCTCGCTATCGCTCGCCAGGAAAAATTCAATACCTAAGTGGCACAAAAGGTCTTATTATTGACAAAGAAATGGATCGAAATAGCTTATAATCTCCAAACTCCTGCTGGCCATCATACCCTTTGTCATGACGGCACTGAAAGGGTTGAGTTACCGGTACCGGTAATATGGAATGACAGGTGTTCCCTAGGGTAAGGGAACCTCTTGATTTGCTTGGTTAGTAATATGTTTTATATAGGAAATAAACAAAATTATATTGGAAATAAACAAAATGTATATAGGAAATAAGTTTTTTATATAGGAAATAAGTTTTTTTATATAGGAAATAAGTTTTTGTATATAGGAAATAAGTTTTTTTATATAAGAAATAAGTTTTTGTATATAAGAAATCAGTTTTTTATATAGGAAATAAGTTTTTTTATATAGGAAATATTTTTTTTTTATATAGGAAATAAGTTTTATATAGGAAATAAGTTTTTTTTATATAGGAAATAAGTTTTTTTATATAGGAAATAAGTTTTTTTATATAGGAAATAAGTTTTTTATATAGGAAATAAGTTTTTTTTATATAGGAAATATTTTTTTTTTTATATAGGAAATAAGTTTTTTTTATATAGGAAATAAGTTTTTTATATAGGAAATGGGTGCAATGCCTGGTGAGTTATCTGCTCAACAGGTGGCGTTGTGTGTGTGTGTAAGTGTGAGAGTCCGAGTGTAGGGGATGAGACAGTGAAGCACGGGAACGAGATGGCTTCAGAGATGGGGTCGTTTTGGGCCATGAGTGAGCACCGTGCCTCATGTGAAGGCAAGATGGCAGGTGCTCGTTGTACTCTACGTGCTTCACATGTCTCACTCCCTAGACTGGAACAAGACCTCACGGGCTTCACTGTTCATTGTAAAGCGGTGAATGTTAAGGCTCTCAGCCTATGCCCGAGAGGAAGTAAGTTGGAATATAGAAAACAAAAAAAAAATTTAGGTGTCGATTTTTTCCCTGGCGAACGATAGTGAGCCTGTTATGTTGAAAAAACCGGCCTTCGGCCGGGAATTTTGTTTTACCGAAAAATGTACAAATTAATCTAGAAGGGGGATCTAATGGATGTTTTTTTTTTTTAAATTTGATGGAGGTCTAGGGAGGAAACTAGAAAAATAATGAATACATGCAAAAATAATGAAGACATGCAAAAATAATGAAGACATGCAAAAATAATGAAGACATGCAAAATAATGAAGACATGCAAAAATAATGAAGACATGCAAAAATAATGAAGACATGAAAAAATAATGAAGACATGCAAAAATAATGAAGACATGCAAACATCGCCCCAAAAAGTGAACCATCGCCCCTTAAAGGTTAACCCCATCTGTATCGGCACCGTCTTTTTTTACTTTAAGGGGAGATTTCCACCGGGAGGATTTTTTTCTCAACCTCTTTCTCCCTCAAGTTTAGCCCCATTGCTTGTGAGATTCAAGGACGCTTGCCCCATTAGTTTGGCGATTTTAAGAATCCTCGCCCCATGTCTGTCAATTTTAAGACCATTCGTGCCATTTAGGTGTCGATTTTTTCCTGGCGAGCGATAGCGAGCCTGTAATTTAAGGGGAACCGGCCTTCGGCCGGGACATTTTTCTACCGAAAAATGTACAAATTTATCTTGAAAGGGGGTCAAGGGGGAGTAATTTTAAGCTTGATGGAGGTCTAGGGAATCAACTAAAAACCTACCCTTGATCTGGCTACTATTAGACGATTTCGTTTGAATTGGGCCTCCAGCAATTAACCACTTGCGAGTTTCAAGCTATAAGGAAGTTGGAGCCGTAGACATCGATATTTAGCAGAATTACCAGCTCAAATACGGTTATAGTACAGTCGCGCTCATAAGTGATGGCTCGGCACCAAGTATGTTTTGATCAATAATCGGTATCGGCAATATCTAAGCTTCATTTCTTCCTATCGAGTGAAATATACAACCATGTTCCTACACTTACCCACCCTATGCAACATCTGACAGACATTAATACAGCACAGAGCGAGCCAAACGTAATGACCGCTGGGACATGACTTATTAGCGCGACCGTACCTACATACAAACCTATTCAACATAACTACATTATTATTGGATTTCTGTTTAATAGCGATGTGTTTACAGCTCCCAACTTCCTTATAGCCTGAAACTCGCAAGTGGTCATTAGACGGGCTTGGAACTATCTCACTTAACCCTTTTCACTACCACAGGTCCTTCCTAAGCTGCACACACTCCTCTAAATATAGCCTAGCTAGAATAAAATGATACAGACGTCGCTGGTACTCAAAGGGTTAAGGGGGGTGACCTGCTTTGGGTTATTTCTGTCCTTTTCTATCTTTCTCTGGCTTGTACCCATTTGGCCCCATTCAGCCAACTATTTTAAGACGTTTATCCCCATCCAGGTGTCAATTGTTTACTGGTGAGCGGTAGCGAGCCAGCATATTTTTTATTTTTGTTTGACAGCAGGCTAAATTTGTACATTTTTCGACAGAAAAATGTGTCCGGCGAAGCCGGATTTCTTCATATAATGCTGGTTCGCTATCGCTCGCCAGGAAGAAATCGACACCTAGATGGGGCTAAACGTCTTAAAATAGTTGGCTGAATGGGGCCGAATAGATACAAGCCAGAGAAAGAGAGAAAAGGAGAGAAATAACAAAAAGCAGGTCACCCCCCTTAAGGAGAGAATTTCACTTAAGATTTTATTTTTCTGGACCACCTTCTCCCACATATTTAGCCCCATTAGTTTTGATAATTTAAGACCTTTTGCCCCATTTATGTCAATTTTAAGACCTTGTTGTGCCATTTAGGTGTCCCTTTTGTTTTCCTGGCAAGTGATTGCGAGGCTGTAATTTAGGAGGAACCGGCCGGGAAATTTTTCTACCGAAAAATGTAGACATTTATCTTGAAGGAGTATCCTGGATCTTTTTTTTTTTTTTTTTTTTTTTTTTTTTTTTTTTTTTAAAGCTTGGTGGATATCTAGGGAGTAAAGTAAAAAGCTCCCGTTAAGGGGAGGCTGGAGTATTTGGTTAAGATAGGCTAAATTATTACTAAAGTAAGATTAGGTCATCCCAGTTTAATGTAGGTTTTGAGATAGGGATTAATTGATCGGTGAAGGAGGAGGAAATGGGGGAGTGGGGGGGGGGGGGTGAATTGACCTGACATATTACTATTACTACATACCTAGGCCTCGGGTGAGGGCTGGTCCTATCCAGAGTGAGGTTTGGCATCATCTACCCAACCTTAGCCATTTCTGTCTGTCTCTTTTACTGTACTACGGTACTTTGCTGGTGAGATCGCCTGATTGGGTGGCACTGCAAGGGGGGCTGCGGACGGTGGGGGCATTGGCCCTTGGGTGCAAGCCCATGATCCCCTCCCCCGCTGCCCTCTCAGAGACAGATCTCGTATCACCCTGGCCGAGCGTCTGGCGCGGCTTCAGACAACCGGACCCGGGACTGCTGGGCCAGACAGTCTAGGGAACAACATGAACAACAACACCCATAAGCCTACTAGTTACTACACCCATACTGTAGGCCTACTACTGACATACTCCAGGTACTATGGGTTAGCCACACGCCACCCTCTCTTGACAACAGTGGCCTTGGGGTGTGTGTGTGTGTGTGTGTGTGTGTGTGTGTGTGTGTGTGTGTGTGTGTGTGTGTTTGTGTGTGTGTGTGTGTGTGTGTGTGTGTGTTTGTGTGGGGGGGGGGAGAAGGTGGTCATCAGTCAATCAATCCTCATGATACACCACCACCACCACCACTACTACTACCTCTCTCTCTCTCTCTCTCTCTCTCTCTCTCTCTCTCTCTCTCTCTCTCTCTCTCTCTCTCTCTCTCTCTCTCTCTCTCTCTCTCTCTCTCTCTCTCTCTCTCTCTCTCTCTCTCTCTCTCTCTCTCTCTCTCTCTCTCTCTCTCTCTCTCTCTCTCTCTCTCTCTCTCTCTCTCTCACAAATTCCGCGCACTATGCATTACGCTATCAAGACAATTAAAGACATATGGACAAGTCTACGATTTATTAAGCAGTTTCGAATCGAGCATGTACAGTCAGAAACCGCAATTTCTGAGACACTTTGATAGGGCCCGGACATGTGGAGCGCATCGTTTTTGGACGACAGCTCACTTTAAGGGGAGGTTTTTAGTGTGTTTCTTAGACTTCCATCAAGCTTGAAATTACACGCCCTTGACTCCCTTTCAAGATAAATTTGTACATTTTTCGGTAGAAAAATGTCCCGGCCGAAGGCCGATTCCTCTTAAATTATAGGCTCGCTATCGCTCGCCAGGAAAATATCGACACCTAAATGGCACGAAAGGTCTTAAAAGTTACATAAATGGGGCGAAAGTTCTTTAAAACGCCAAACTAATGGGGCGAACGTCTTAAAACCTCAAAAGCAATGGGGCTAAACATGAGGGAGAAAGGGGTCTAGAAAACAATCCCTCAAGTGGAAACCTCCCTTTAACTATCACAAGGCCGCATACCTATGAAGACACACGTTTCGAACCAATATACACGTTTCGAACCAATACACACGTTTCGAACCAGTACACACGTTTCGAACCAATACACACGTTTCGAACCAGTACACACATTTCGAACCAATAGACACGTTTCGAACCAGTACACATATTTCGAACCAATACACACGTTTCGAACCAATATACACGTTTCGAATCAATACACACGTTTCGAATCAATACACACGTTTCGAACCAATACACACATTTCGAACCAATACACACGTTTCGAACCAATACACACGTTTCGAACCAATACACGTTTCGAACCAGTACACACGTTTCGAACCAGCACACACGTTTCGAACCAGTACACACGTTTCGAACCAGTACACACGTTTCGAACCAGCACACACGTTTCGAACCAGTACACACGTTTCGAACCAGTACACACGTTTCGAACCAGCACACACGTTTCGAACCAGTACACACATTTCGAACCAATACACACGTTTCGAACCAATACACACGTTTCGAGTCAGTACACACGTTTCAAACCAATACACACATTTCGAACCAATACACACGTTTCGAACCAATACACACGTTTCAAACCAATACACACATTTCGAACCAATACACACGTTTCGAACCAATACACACGTTTCGAACCCCTGACGTATCTACAGTAAATACGGACACGAATATTACCATAGGGTTTAAGGGCAGATTTCCACCGGGAGGATTTTTTTCTGAACCTCTTTCTCCCTCATGTTTAGCCCCATTGCTTGTGAGATTTAAAGACGCTTGCCCCATTAGTTTGGCGATTTTAAGAACCCTCGCCCCATTTCTGTCAATTTTAAGACCATTCGTGCAATTTAGGTGTCGATTTTTTCCTGGCGAGCGATAGCGAGCCTGTAATTTAAGGGGAACCGGCCTTCGGCCGGGACATTTTTCTACCGAAAAATGTACAAATTTATCTTGAAAGGGGGTCAAGGGGGAGTAATTTTAAGCTTGATGGAAGTCTAGGGAATCAACTAAAAACCTGCCCCTTAAGAAATTTAAAATGAAAAGAAATGCTTCCAAATTGCACAGTGAATGAACAGGAATTAGGTGTGTGTGTGTGTGTGGGGGGGGGGGGGATACGTATCTAAACAAATGTTCTTTTGAGAGGTTATAAGACCGTTGAGGTGAGGCTGATGGTCTGTTGAGGTTAAGGGGAGGTGGGTCGTTTTTATGGTCCCCTTTCTCCCTCGTGTTAAGTCCCAATTTGTTTGAGATTATAAGACGTTCGGCCCATTAGTTTGGCGATTTTAACACCTTTTGCCCCATTTCGTTGTCA
Source organism: Paralithodes platypus (assembly GCA_032716605.1). Lineage (NCBI taxonomy): Eukaryota > Metazoa > Arthropoda > Malacostraca > Decapoda > Lithodidae > Paralithodes > Paralithodes platypus. The sequence continues at coordinate 2,634,542 of CM064542.1, read as the reverse complement.
ATTTGAAGACCTTTTCATGCCATTTAGGTGTGGATTATTTTCTGGCGAGCGATGGAGAGCCTGACATTTTAAGAGGAATCGGCCTTCGGCCGGGACATTTTTCTACCGAAAAATGTACAAATTTATCTTGAAGGGAGGTCTAGGGGATGTTATTCTAAGCTTGATGGAAGTCTAGAGAGAAAACTAAGACAAAAAGGAATACATGAATTAATAAAAAAAAAAAAAAAAAAAAAAAAAAAAAAAAAAAAAACGGTCTGTCTCCCCTTAATTGGTGCATCAATAGTTATGATCTATTCGTGGAATACTGGGATATCTATTGTAAACCAGTTCGTCCGAGACATCATTATTCGTGGAATACTGGGATATCTATTGTAAACCAGTTCGTCCGAGACATCATTATTCGTGGAATACTGGGATATCTATTGTAAACCATTTCGTCCGAGACATCATTATTCGTGGAATACTGGGATATCTATTGTAAACCAGTTCGTCCGAGACATCATTATTCGTGGAATACTGGGATATCTATTGTAAACCAGTTCGTCCGAGACATCATTATTCGTGGAATACTGGGATATCTATTGTAAACCAGTTCGTCCGAGACATCATTATTCGTGGAATACTGGGATATCTATTGTAAACCATTTCGTCCGAGACATCATTATTCGTGGAATACTGGGATATCTATTGTAAACCAGTTCGTCCGAGACATCATTATTCGTGGAATACTGGGATATCTATTGTAAACCATTTCGTCCGAGACATCATTATTCGTGGAATACTGGGATATCTATTGTAAACCAGTTCGTCCGAGACATCATTATTCGTGGAATACTGGGATATCTATTGTAAACCATTTCGTCCGAGACATCATTATTCGTGGAATACTGGGATATCTATTGTAAACCAGTTCGTCCGAGACATCATTATTCGTGGAATACTGGGATATCTATTGTAAACCATTTCGTCCGAGACATCATTATTCGTGGAATACTGGGATATCTATTGTAAACCAGTTCGTCCGAGACATCATTATTCGTGGAATACTGGGATATCTATTGTAAACCATTTCGTCCGAGACATCATTATTCGTGGAATACTGGGATATCTATTGTAAACCAGTTCGTCCGAGACATCATTATTCGTGGAATACTGGGATATCTATTGTAAACCATTTCGTCCGAGACATCATTATTCGTGGAATACTGGGATATCTATTGTAAACCATTTCGTCCGAGACATCATTATTCGTGGAATACTGGGATATCTATTGTAAACCATTTCGTCCGAGACATCATTATTCGTGGAATACTGGGATATCTATTGTAAACCATTTCGTCCGAGACATCATTATTCGTGGAATACTGGGATATCTATTGTAAACCAGTTCGTCCGAGACATCATTATTCGTGGAATACTGGGATATCTATTGTAAACCAGTTCGTCCGAGACATCATTATTCGTGGAATACTGGGATATCTATTGTAAACCAGTTCGTCCGAGACATCATTATTCGTGGAATACTGGGATATCTATTGTAAACCATTTCGTCCGAGACATCATTATTCGTGGAATACTGGGATATCTATTGTAAACCAGTTCGTCCGAGACATCATTATTCGTGGAATACTGGGATATCTATTGTAAACCATTTCGTCCGAGACATCATTATTCGTGGAATACTGGGATATCTATTGTAAACCAGTTCGTCCGAGACATCATTATTCGTGGAATACTGGGATATCTATTGTAAACCATTTCGTCCGAGACATCATTATTCGTGGAATACTGGGATATCTATTGTAAACCAGTTCGTCCGAGACATCATTATTCGTGGAATACTGGGATATCTATTGTAAACCATTTCGTCCGAGACATCATTATTCGTGGAATACTGGGATATCTATTGTAAACCAGTTCGTCCGAGACATCATTATTCGTGGAATACTGGGATATCTATTGTAAACCATTTCGTCCGAGACATCATTATTCGTGGAATACTGGGATATCTATTGTTAACCATTTCGTCCGAGACATCATTATTCGTGGAATACTGGGATATCTATTGTAAACCATTTCGTCCGAGACATCATTATTCGTGGAATACTGGGATATCTATTGTAAACCATTTCGTCCGAGACATCATTATTCGTGGAATACTGGGATATCTATTGTAAACCATTTCGTCCGAGACATCATTATTCGTGGAATACTGGGATATCTATTGTAAACCATTTCGTCCGAGACATCATTATTCGTGGAATATTGGGATATCTATTGTAAACCATTTCGTCCGAGACATCATTATTCGTGGAATACTGGGATATCTATTGTAAACCATTTCGTCCGAGACATCATTATTCGTGGAATATTGGGATATCTATTGTAAACCATTTCGTCCGAGACATCATTATTCGTGGAATACTGGGATATCTATTGTAAACCATTTCGTCCGAGACATCATTATTCGTGGAATACTGGGATATCTATCTCTTGTAAACCAGTTCGTCCGAGACATCATTATTCATAAAAACTTCAGGCACTGGGCAATTTATTATTTTAATTTTAATTTATGAAAATTCCCGCATATCATGCTGCCCGAGAGAAGCCCTCTTCGGTCTCTCCCTGACAAGAATCGGATTTTCAGAAATAAAACAAAACATACTGCAATATGACTTATAGTAATTTATATTCAAATGAAAATAACATGCAGTTCGATACACACGATATATATATATATATATATATATATATATATATATATATATATATATATATATATATATATTAAGCGTTTATATAAATTTTAAGTTTTGGATGGTAAAGGGGGTGATAATTATACAATATGTTCTACCTTTGGCTCCTGAAGTTCATTGGCTGTTATGAAATTTGGTAGTTAAGGTTCACTCTCTCGTCCCCCACCCCACAGAGAGCTGTCTTCATTTGGTAGTTAAGGTTGACTCTCTCGTCCCCCACCCCACAGAGAGCTGTCTTCATTTGGTAGTTAAGGTTGACTCTCTCGTCCCCCACAGAGAGCTGTCTTCATTTGGTAGTCTATCTATCTATCTATCTATTGCCTGACGCCGTGATCCCCGAAGGGGTGGCCACGAACGAACCGCCCCCATGCACCTCTGTCCCCAGTCAGTCGACGCCCCTCCCCCCAACCAGCACCGCCTTCGTTCATGTAGTTCCTCACTCCATCCTTCCACCTCATATTCGGTCTACCTCTCCCCCTCTGTCCCTCCACCTCGCTCTCGTACACCCTCTTAGTCATTCTCTCGCTTTCCATACGTTCCATATGGCCGAACCATCTCAAGTTGTTCCTTTTCACTCTTTCCAGCACATCTACCTCCACACCACACCTCCTTCTTACTTCCTCATTAGTCTGTCTATCCCTCCATGTAACTCCGCACGCACTCCTTAAGTAATTCATTTCCACTGCTCTCACTCTTGGTCTGAGTCTCTCAACCAACGTCCATGCTTCGCTTCCGTAAGTCAGTGTCGGGATTACCACACTGTCATGCAAGGACTTCTTCACTTCCATACTGACCACCCTATTTCTTGTTACTGCTTTTAGCGTTCCTACAACCCTCTTCCCTGTTGTACCCTCTCCCGCACCTCTTCATCCATAGTCCCATCTTTACTCAACACACTGCCCAGATACTTAAAAGAGTTGACGATCTCCATAGCCTGACCGTTCAGCTTCACCTCACACTCTGTGACTTCACCCCTTTCGAAGACCATAACCTTGCTCTTCCCCGTATTTACCTTCAAATTCCGTTTTTCGCACACTGTTCCAAACTCATTTACCAGACCCTGCAACTCCCATTCATTATCACTCATCAGAACTGTATCATCCGCAAACAGCAGTATAGGTAGCTTCCACTCAATTCCCTCCCTTTTCAGCGATACACCAACATCCACTGCTCTTGATAGTATTTCTTTCATAACTCCATCCATATATACAGGAAACAACCACGGGGACATCACACACCCCTGTTTCAAACCAACATTCAGGTCAAAGAACTCGCTCTGCTCACTCTCCACACGTACTGCCGCCTTTGCACCTTCATACATGCTCTTCACTGCCTTCAGCAACTTGCCCTCTACTCCGTATATTCTAAGTACTTTCCACAAACCTTCTCTATCCACTCTGTCATAGGCCTTCTCTAAGTCCATAAAGGCAACATACACCTTTTGTTTCTTCTCCAGATACTTCTCCACAACACAATTCAGGGTAAAAATCTGATCTACACATCCTCTTCCCTTCCTAAAACCTCCCTGCTCGTCGCCTATCCATTTCTCCGTTCTCACTCTCACTCACTCTCTCAATCACTCTCTCAATCACTATTTGGTAGTTAAGGTTGACTCTCTCGTCCCCCCACCCCACAGAGAGCTGTCTTCATTTGGTAGTTAAGGTTCACTCTCTCGTCCCCCACCCCAAAGAGAGCTGCCTTCATTTGGTAGTTAAGGTTCACTCTCTCGTCCCCCACCCCACAGAGAGCTGCCTTCATTTGGTAGTTAAGGTTCACTCTCTCGTCCCCCACCCCACAGAGAGCTGCCTTCATTTGGTAGTTAAGGTTCACTCTCTCGTCCCCCACCCCACAGAGAGCTGCCTTCATTTGGTAGTTAAGGTTCACTCTCTCGTCCCCCACCCCACAGAGAGCTGCCTTCATTTGGTAGTTAAGGTTCACTCTCTCGTCCCCCACCCCACAGAGAGCTGTCTTCATTTGGTAGTTAAGGTTGACTCTCTCGTCCCCCACCCCACAGAGAGCTGTCTTCATTTGGTAGTTAAGGTTGACTCTCTCGTCCCCCACCCCACAGAGAGCTGTCTTCATTTGGTAGTTAAGATTCACTCTCTCGTCCCCCACCCCACAGAGAGCTGCCTTCATTTCCACGTCCCCAGTTACCATGTTATTCATACTTTTATTCATTTCGAAGAAGAGGATGTTCAGAATAAAGTGTAAATGTTTACCTTGCATTGTTGTGTAAAGTAACGATGGCAATTATGACGTGACGTGTGTGTGTGTGTGTGTGTGTGTAAGTGAACCGATGTTTTTTGTAATAGACATAATGCTCTTAGGTGACACCGAAAACAGAAATGTCTGCTTCATGACGCAATGTAATATTACACGTTATCATCTGGTTATGAAAGTCAGGTCTGAAGCGGTAATGCATACTCAGTATCGATATTCAGTATAATATGGTGGGTATTATGTAAGGCCACGCTAAGCTAAGGGGAGATTTCCACTTGAGGGATTTTTTTCTTGACCCCTTTCTCTCTCATGTTTAGCCCCATTGCTTTTGATATTTTAAGACGTTCGCCACATTAGTTTGGCGATTTTAAGAACTTTCGCCCCATTTCTGTCAATTTTAAGACTTTTCGTGCCATTTAGGTGTCGATTTTTTCCAGGCGAGCGACAGCGAGCCTGTAATTTAAGAGGAACCGGCCTTCGGCCGGGAAATTTTTCTACCGAAAAATGTACAAATTTATCTTGAAAGGGGGTCTAGGGGGTGTAATTTTAAGCTTGATGGAGTTCTAGGGAAGAAACTAAATACCTCTCCTTAAGCTTGGGACGCTGGTAGGTTTATATATTCGGAATTAATTGATTGATAAATGTATATAACACTGAAGGGTGAAGGCTATATAAGCATCGGATCGTGATGTTACGTTCAGATACCCGTTGTTGATGTTGGTATAAGATGATACGTTGCAATGTTGGCACAGTGCTGTAAGGTTAATAGGGGCAAATCTCCACTTGAGGGATTGTTTTCTTGACCCCTTTCTCCCTCATGTTTAGCCCCATTGCTTTTGATATTATAAAACGTTCGCCCCATTAGTTTAGCGATTTTAAGAACTTTCACCCCATATTAAGACCTTTCGTGCCATTCAGGTGTCGATTTTATCCTGGCGAGCGATAGCGAGCCTGTAATTTAAGAGGAACCGGCCTTTGGCCGGGAAATTTTTCTACCGAAAAATGTACAAATTTATCTTGAAAGGGGGTCGAGGGGGTGACATTTTTAGATTGCTGGAGGAGTAGGAAACAAACTAAAAACCTTCCCTTAATAGGATGATAACAAAAATGGATGAATTATATGCGAGTACCGGTATGTGTTTAATAGTAACTACTATGGGTGACGTGTGATGAATCTCTCACACACACACACACACACAACGAAAGACTGTCCATTCACTGGGTTTGGTAGTGAATTCTTTAATAGCTATCCGTGGTTAAGGGGAGGTTTTTAGTTAGTTCGCTAGACTTTCATCAAGCTTGACATTACACCCCCTAGACCCCCTTTCAAGATAAATGTGTACATTTTTCGGTAGAAAAATGTCCCGGCCGAAGGCCGATTCCTCTTAAATTACAGGCTCGCTATCGCTCGCCAAGAAAAATCGACGCTTAAATGGCACGAAAAGTCTTAAAATTGACAGAAATGGGGTGAAAGTTCTTAAAATCGCCAAACTAATGGGACAAACGTCTTAAAATCTCAAAAGCAATGGGGCTAAACATGAGGTAGAAGGAAGTTCGAACAAAATCTCTCAAGTGGAAACCTCCCCTTAATGTAGATACAGGAGGGAATAAACAAAACAATGGTATTGTTGTCATTTGGATATCAGATTCTGTAGTATGAATCGTATCGTAGCGTAACAACCGCACACAAATATCAGATTCTGTAGTATGAATCGTATCGTAGCGTAACAACCGCACACAAATATCAGATTCTGTAGTATGAATCATATCGTAGCGTAACAACCGCACACAAATATCAGATTCTGTAGTATGAATCGTATCGTAGCGTAACAACCGCACACAAATATCAGATTCTGTAGTATGAATCGTATCGTAGCGTAACAACCGCACACAAATATCAGATTCTGTTGTATGAATCGTATCGTAGCGTAACAACCGCACACAAATATCAGATTCTGTTGTATGAATCATATCGTAGCGTAACAACCGCACATAAATATCAGATTCTGTTGTATGAATCGTATCGTAGCGTAACAACCGCACACAAATATCAGATTCTGTAGTATGAATCGTATCGTAGCGTAACAACCGCACACAAATATCAGATTCTGTTGTATGAATCGTATCGTAGCGTAACAACCGCACACAAATATCAGATTCTGTTGTATGAATCGTATCGTAGCGTAACAACCGCACACAAATATCAGATTCTGTTGTATGAATCGTATCGTAGCGTAACAACCGCACACAAATATCAGATTCTGTAGTATGAATCGTATCGTAGCGTAACAACCGCACACAAATATCAGATTCTGTAGTATGAATCGTATCATAGCGTAACAACCGCACACAAATATCAGATTCTGTAGTATGAATCGTATCGTAGCGTAACAACCGCACACAAATATCAGATTCTGTAGTATGAATCGTATCGTAGCGTAACAACCGCACACAAATATCAGATTCTGTAGTATGAATCGTATCGTAGCGTAACAACCGCACACAAATATCAGATTCTGTTGTATGAATCGTATCGTAGCGTAACAACCGCACACAAATATCAGATTCTGTAGTATGAATCGTATCGTAGCGTAACAACCGCACACAAATATCAGATTCTGTAGTATGAATCGTATCGTAGCGTAACAACCGCACACAAATATCAGATTCTGTAGTATGAATCGTATCGTAGCGTAACAACCGCACACAAATATCAGATTCTGTAGTATGAATCGTATCGTAGCGTAACAACCGCACACAAATATCAGATTCTGTAGTATGAATCGTATCGTAGCGTAACAACCGCACACAAATATCAGATTCTGTAGTATGAATCGTATCGTAGCGTAACAACCGCACCAAAATATCAGATTCTGTAGTATGAATCGTATCGTAGCGTAACAACCGCACACAAATATCAGATTCTGTTGTATGAATCGTATCGTAGCGTAACAACCGCACACAAATATCAGATTCTGTTGTATGAATCGTATCGTAGCGTAACAACCGCACACAAATATCAGATTCTGTTGTATGAATCGTATCGTAGCGTAACAACCGCACACCAATATCAGATTCTGTAGTATGAATCGTATCGTAGCGTAACAACCGCACACAAATATCAGATTCTGTAGTATGAATCGTATCGTAGCGTAACAACCGCACACAAATATCAGATTCTGTAGTATGAATCGTATCGTAGCGTAACAACCGCACACAAATATCAGATTCTGTAGTATGAATCGTATCGTAGCGTAACAACCGCACACAAATATCAGATTCTGTTGTATGAATCGTATCGTAGCGTAACAACCGCACACAAATATCAGATTCTGTTGTATGAATCGTATCGTAGCGTAACAACCGCACACAAATATCAGATTCTGTTGTATGAATCGTATCGTAGCGTAACAACCGCACACAAATATCAGATTCTGTAGTATGAATCGTATCGTAGCGTAACAACCGCACACAAATATAAGATTCTGTTGTATGAATCGTATCGTAGCGTAACAACCGCACACAAATATCAGATTCTGTAGTATGAATCGTATCGTAACAACCGCACACAAATATCAGATTCTGTAGTATGAATCGTATCGTAGCGTAACAACCGCACACAAATATCAGATTCTGTAGTATGAATCGTATCGTAGCGTAACAACCGCACACAAATATCAGATTCTGTAGTATGAATCGTATCGTAGCGTAACAACCGCACACAAATATCAGATTCTGTTGTATGAATCGTATCGTAGCGTAACAACCGCACACAAATATCAGATTCTGTTGTATGAATCGTATCGTAGTGTAACAACCGCACACAAATATCAGATTCTGTAGTATGAATCGTATCGTAGCGTAACAACCGCACACAAATATCAGATTCTGTTGTATGAATCGTATTGTAGCGTAACAACCGCACACAAATATCAGATTCTGTAGTATGAATCGTATCGTAGCGTAACAACCGCACACAAATATCAGATTCTGTTGTATGAATCGTATCGTAGCGTAACAACCGCACACAAATATCAGATTCTGTAGTATGAATCGTATCGTAGCGTAACAACCGCACACAAATATCAGATTCTGTAGTATGAATCGTATCGTAGCGTAACAACCGCACACAAATATCAGATTCTGTAGTATGAATCGTATCGTAGCGTAACAACCGCACACAAATATCAGATTCTGTAGTATGAATCGTATCGTAGCGTAACAACCGCACACAAATATCAGATTCTGTTGTATGAATCGTATCGTAGCGTAACAACCGCACACAAATATCAGATTCTGTAGTATGAATCGTATCGTAGCGTAACAACCGCACACAAATATCAGATTCTGTTGTATGAATCGTATCGTAGCGTAACAACCGCACACAAATATCAGATTCTGTAGTATGAATCGTATCGTAGCGTAACAACCGCACACAAATATCAGATTCTGTAGTATGAATCGTATCGTAGCGTAACAACCGCACACAAATATCAATTCTGTAGTATGAATCGTATCGTAGCGTAACAACCGCACACAAATATCAGATTCTGTTGTATGAATCGTATCGTAGCGTAACAACCGCACACAAATATCAGATTCTGTAGTATGAATCGTATCGTAGCAACCGCACACAAATATCAGATTCTGTAGTATGAATCGTATCGTAGCGTAACAACCGCACACAAATATCAGATTCTGTTGTATGAATCTTATCGTAGCGTAACAACCGCACACAAATATCAGATTCTGTAGTATGAATCGTATCGTAGCGTAACAACCGCACACAAATATCAGATTCTGTAGTATGAATCGTATCGTAGCGTAACAACCGCACACAAATATCAGATTCTGTAGTATGAATCGTATCGTAGCGTAACAACCGCACACAAATATCAGATTCTGTAGTATGAATCGTATCGTAGCGTAACAACCGCACACAAATATCAGATTCTGTAGTATGAATCGTATCGTAGCGTAACAACCGCACACAAATATCAGATTCTGTAGTATGAATCGTATCGTAGCGTAACAACCGCACACAAATATCAGATTCTGTAGTATGAATCGTATCGTAGCGTAACAACCGCACACAAATATCAGATTCTGTTGTAAGAATCGTATCGTAGCGTAACAACCGCACACAAATATCAGATTCTGTTGTATGAATCGTATCGTAGCGTAACAACCGCACACAAATATCAGATTCTGTTGTATGAATCGTATCGTAGCTTAACAACCGCACACAAATATCAGATTCTGTAGTATGAATCGTATCGTAGCGTAACAACCGCACACAAATATCAGATTCTGTTGTATGAATCGTATCGTAGCGTAACAACCGCACACAAATATCAGATTCTGTAGTATGAATCGTATCGTAGCGTAACAACCGCACACAAATATCAGATTCTGTAGTATGAATCGTATCGTAGCGTAACAACCGCACACAAATATCAATTCTGTAGTATGAATCGTATCGTAGCGTAACAACCGCACACAAATATCAGATTCTGTTGTATGAATCGTATCGTAGCGTAACAACCGCACACAAATATCAGATTCTGTAGTATGAATCGTATCGTAGCAACCGCACACAAATATCAGATTCTGTAGTATGAATCGTATCGTAGCGTAACAACCGCACACAAATATCAGATTATGTAGTATGAATCGTATCGTAGCGTAAGAACCGCACACAAATATCAGATTCTGTTGTATGAATCTTATCGTAGCGTAACAACCGCACACAAATATCAGATTCTGTAGTATGAATCGTATCGTAGCGTAACAACCGCACACAAATATCAGATTCTGTAGTATGAATCGTATCGTAGCGTAACAACCGCACACAAATATCAGATTCTGTAGTATGAATCGTATCGTAGCGTAACAACCGCACACAAATATCAGATTCTGTAGTATGAATCGTATCGTAGCGTAACAACCGCACACAAATATCAGATTCTGTAGTATGAATCGTATCGTAGCGTAACAACCGCACACAAATATCAGATTCTGTAGTATGAATCGTATCGTAGCGTAACAACCGCACACAAATATCAGATTCTGTTGTATGAATCGTATCGTAGCATAACAACCGCACACAAATATCAGATTCTGTAGTATGAATCGTATCGTAGCGTAACAACCGCACACAAATATCAGATTCTGTAGTATGAATCGTATCGTAGCGTAACAACCGCACACAAATATCAGATTCTGTAGTATGAATCGTATCGTAGCGTAACAACCGCACACAAATATCAGATTCTGTTGTATGAATCGTATCGTAGCGTAACAACCGCACACAAATATCAGATTCTGTTGTATGAATCGTATCGTAGCGTAACAACCGCACACAAATATCAGATTCTGTAGTATGAATCGTATCGTAGCGTAACAACCGCACACAAATATCAGATTCTGTAGTATGAATCGTATCGTAGCGTAACAACCGCACACAAATATCAGATTCTGTTGTATGAATCGTATCGTAGCGTAACAACCGCACACAAATATCAGATTCTGTAGTATGAATCGTATCGTAGCGTAACAACCGCACACAAATATCAGATTCTGTAGTATGAATCGTATCGTAGCGTAACAACCGCACACAAATAATATTTTACATGGCAGACTGAGTAAATCATCTATTGGTTCCAAACGTGTGTTCGTACGTGTGCGGCCTTGTGATAGTTAAAGTGGGCTGTCGTTCAGAAACAATAAGCTCCCAATGTCCGGGCCCTATCCCGATGTCTCAGAACATATATTCCAACTGCGCTATGGTAGCCTAAGGTATAGACGAATGGAAGGAGTAATTAATGGGGTAAAACGTTTTGGCCAGGTTAATACACAACAATAGACTTTTGGTTTCCGTTTAGACACTGAACGAATCTGGTTTTACATACACACACACACACACATGCACGCATGCACACAGGCACACACTGTACTGTAGTCGTTTGTCCCAGGTAGCGCGGGTTCGATCTCAGCTATCTGAGGGTCAAGTTTGTGTCAAAAGCTTTCCTGGCTGTGGAGGTTAGGTCTGGATGCGCCACCTCTCGGGTCCACCTGGTTCCCTGCCCACATCCTAACCCTTCTGGGGGTATGTAGGCGCCCTTGTGGCAGCCAAAGTCATCCGGTTGACTATGTAGGATTATATAGGTTAAGGAATGGTATATTTTCAAGCCCATCGGCTGCCGGCTCGAAATAAGCCTAGTATTATTTTGTATTTTTATTATTATTATTGTTAGTAGTAGTAGTAGTAGTAGTAGTAGTAGTAGTAGTATTATTATTATTGTTAGTAGTAGTAGTAGTAGTATTAGTGGTAGTATTATTATTATTATATTGTGGGTTGCTGCCTATCACAAGAGAAACCATCCAAATGTTGAAAGAGAAACATCCACAACCTAGTGTCCACGAGATTCAGAGGCTAGAGGGTGATTATATACCACCGAACACCGTCATATACGAACGAATAACAGGCGAAATGATTTGGAAAAAGGCTCTAGGGACACAAGGCAATGCAGGCCCATCAGGGCTGGATGCAAACGGCTGGAGGACAATCCTGAGTAGAGCAATCTTCGGACTAGCAGCAACAGACTTATGTAGGGCTCTGGCAGCTCTTGCAAGAAAGATGACCACGCAAAATTTTCAACATTTGGAGGCTTACACAGCTTGTCGCCTAATACCTTTAGACAAGAATCCAGGATGCAGACCAGTAGGAGTGGGTGAAGTGCTGAGAAGAATCATCGGAAAATGCATAATGGAAGTGGTGAAAAACGATGTGCGGTCAGCAGCCGGTAATCTCCAAGTGTGTGCCGGCCACCAAGCAGGGGGAGAGGCAGCAATTCATGCCATAAGAAAAATATATGAGCAAGTGGACTGTGAAGCTGTGCTGCTAGTGGATGCAACAAACGCCTTTAACACCATCAACAGAAAGACGGCAATACATAACATCAAAGTAAAATGCCCCAGTTTTGCCACCTATGTAGAGAACACCTATAAAAAGCCTCCGGACCTCTTCATAGTAAACAACCAGAACACACGAAGGGGAACACCTCTGAAATCAATGGAAGGAACCACACAAGGTGACCCAGTAGCAATGGCAATGTACGCCTTAGGTCTCTCAGTGTTGCTAACCTTAACAAGCCATGAGGCGACGCAAGTAAAGCAGGTGGCCTATGCAAACGATCTCACTGGAGCGGGAAAAGTCAATAATCTCAAGCACTGGTGGGAGCAAATATCAGAGGTAGGACCAAAAATAGGGTACCATCCAAATGCCAGAAAGTCAATACTAATAGTAAAAACAGAACATTATGAAAGGGCGGTAGAAGATTTCAGCGGTAGTGAAGTGGTAGTAACAAAGGACGGACAGCGTCACCTTGGGGCGGTGATCGGCACGGAAGAGTTCAAGAACAAATACGTAGAGGAGAAGGTCAGAGAATGGGTAAAAGAAATTGAGAAACTGGCCAATATTGCAAAGACGGAACCACAGGCCGCGTATTCGGCATTCACATATGGGGTCAAACATCGCTGGACCTACTTGATGAGAACCGTTCCAAATGTGAGCGCATTACTTCAACCGCTGGAAGATGCCATCAGAGACAAACTCATCCCAGCGTGGATAAAGTTGCACACCCCGAGTGATACAGAGAGGGAGCTGCTCGCACTGCCTCCTAGGTTGGGAGGGATGGGAATCATCGACCCAGTGAAGAGGGCGGTAACGGAATACCAGAACTCAGTAAAGATAACAGGATCTCTCACTGACCGTATCATAGCACAAGATTCTGACGGTGAAGTAGACCAGGCAGACATCTACAACATCAGAAAGACCATCACGTCAGAGAGGCAAAACTCACAGAAAAATGACCTGGCACAATTGATGGGACAACTTCACCCGAGACAAACAAGAAAACTACAAATAGCACAAGAAACGGGCGCTTCAAATTGGCTGACAACACTACCAATCAAGGCAAAAAGCTTCAATCTCAACAAACAAGAATTTAATGATGCTATTGCACTGAGGTATGATTGGCCGATTGAAGGACTGCCCGATCGATGCGTTTGTGGAACCATCAACGATACAGACCACACCATGATATGTAAGAAAGGAGGATTCATCAGCATCAGGCACGATGAAGTAAGAGATGTAACAGCGAACATGCTCAGGGAGGTGTGTAGAGATGTGGTGAGCGAACCATCACTCATACCCTTGGATGGAGAGATCATGCAGCACAGGACGGCCAACACATCCAATGAAGCAAGATTGGACGTTAGTGCAAGAGGCTTTTGGACAAATGCACAGCGAGCGTTCTTTGACATAAGAGTATTTGACCCAATGGCCCACAGCTACAGCGAGCTGTCTCTGGAGGCTGCACACAAGAGGAACGAACGAGAGAAGGTCAGGACATATGGAGAAAGGATCTTACACGTCGAACATGGCAGCTTTACCCCACTAGTCTTCACCACATCAGGAGGGATGGGACCCAGGGCCCAGTGCTTCTATTCAAGGCTAGCAGAGATCATCGCAGAGAAGAAGCAACAGCCTAGGAGCCACGTCGTAGCCTGGATGAGATGCCGTCTATCTTTCTCATTGCTCAGATCAGCACTACTATGCCTGCGGGGAACAAGAAGGTCTGCACCACAACCAGTGACGGTGGCAGAAGTAGACTACTAGGCAGCAGTGGCAGAGGGTCGCATAGGAAGGAGAGTGGATTGAAGTTGCATGGTGTAGAATAGTAGTATCTGATGCTTGTAAAATTTAGTATGTGTACAGTATTAAATATATGGTAGTGGTGGTGGTGATGGTGGAGGTGGTGATGGTAGTAGTAGTAACATGAAATGTATGAAAAATATTAAAAAACAAAAAAACAAAAAACAAATATTATTATTATTATTATTATTGTTAGTAGTGGTATTATTATTATTATTATTATTATTATTATTGTTAGTAGTAGTAGTAGTAGTAGTGGTATTATTATTATTAGTAGTAGTAATAGTAGTTCACAAACACACATTTCCCACGTTTTCATATGCCGGTCTACACACACATACAGACCCACTTGACCCACACAATGTTATGTCATACACCCCTCACCCCCCGGTACAGGGCACTTAACCCGTTTCCTACCTATTATATACACATAGGCTTACACGTGTACACCATTACTGCCCTCACTACCATGTACACCATTACTGCCCTCACTACCATGTACACCATTACTGCCCTCACTACCATGTACACCATTACTGCCCTCACTACCATGTACACCATTACTGCCCTCACTACCATGTACACCATTACTGCCCTCACTACCATGTACACCATTACTGCCCTCACTACCATGTACACCATTACTGCCCTCACTACCATGTACACCATTACTGCCCTCACTACCATGTACACCATTACTGCCCTCACTACCATGTACACCATTACTGCCCTCACTACCATGTACACCATTACTGCCCTCACTACCATGTACACCATTACTGCCCTCACTACCATGTACACCATTACTGCCCTCACTACCATGTACACCATTACTGCCCTCACTACCATGTACACCATTACTGCCCTCACTACCATGTACACCATTACTGCCCTCACTACCATGTACACCATTACTGCCCTCACTACCATGTACACCATTACTGCCCTCACTACCATGTACACCATTACTGCCCTCACTACCATGTACACCATTACTGCCCTCACTACCATGTACACCATTACTGCCCTCACTACCATGTACACCATTACTGCCCTCACTACCATGTACACCATTACTGCCCTCACTACCATGTACACCATTACTGCCCTCACTACCATGTACACCATTACTGCCCTCACTACCATGTACACCATTACTGCCCTCACTACCATGTACACCATTACTGCCCTCACTACCATGTACACGTTACTACACTACCGTGTACACATTACTGCCCTCACTACCATGTACACCATTACTGCCCTCACTACCATGTACACCATTACTGCCCTCACTACCATGTACACCATTACTGCCCTCACTACCATGTACACGTTACTACACTACCATGTACACATTACTGCCCTCACTACCATGTACACCATTACTGCCCTCACTACCATGTACACCATTACTGCCCTCACTACCATGTACACCATTACTGCCCTCACTACCATGTACACGTTACTACACTACCATGTACACCATTACTGCCCTCACTACCATGTACACCATTACTGCCCTCACTACCATGTACACGTTACTACACTACCGTGTACACATTACTGCCCTCACTACCATGTACACCATTACTGCCCTCACTACCATGTACACCATTACTGCCCTCACTACCATGTACACGTTACTACACTACCATGTACACCATTACTGCCCTCACTACCATGTACACGTTACTACACTACCATGTACACATTACTGCCCTCACTACCATGTACACCATTACTGCCCTCACTACCATGTACACCATTACTGCCCTCACTACCATGTACACCATTACTGCCCTCACTACCATGTACACCATTACTGCCCTCACTACCATGTACACCATTACTGCCCTCACCATGTACACCATTACTGCCCTCACTACCATGTACACCATTACTGCCCTCACTACCATGTACACCATTACTGCCCTCACTACCATGTACACCATTACTGCCCTCACTACCATGTACACCATTACTGCCCTCACTACCATGTACACCATTACTGCCCTCACTACCATGTACACCATTACTGCCCTCACTACCATGTACACCATTACTGCCCTCACTACCATGTACACCATTACTGCCCTCACTACCATGTACACCATTACTGCCCTCACTACCATGTACACCATTACTGCCCTCACTACCATGTACACCATTACTGCCCTCACTACCATGTACACCATTACTGCCCTCACTACCATGTACACCATTACTGCCCTCACTACCATGTACACCATTACTGCCCTCACTACCATGTACACCATTACTGCCCTCACTACCATGTACACCATTACTGCCCTCACTACCATGTACACCATTACTACACTACCATGTACACATTACTACACTACCATGTACACGTTACTACACTACCATGTACACATTACTACACTACCATGTACACATTACTACACTATCATGTACACATTACTACACTACCATGTACACATTACTGCACTACCATGTACACATTACTACACTACCATGTACACATTACTACACTACCATGTACACATTACTACACTACCATGTACACATTACTACACTACCATGTACACCATTACTGCCCTCACTACCATGTACACGTTACTACACTACCATGTACACGTTACTACACTACCATGTACACATTACTACACTACCATGTACACGTTACTACACTACCATGTACACGTTACTACACTACCATGTACACATTACTACACTACCATGTACACGTTACTACACTACCATGTACACCATTACTACACTACCATGTACACCTTTACTACACTACCATGTACACCATTACTACACTACCATGTACACCTTTACTACACTACCATGTACACCATTACTACACTACCATGTACACGTTAGTACACTACCATGTACACCATTACTACACTACCATGTACACCTTTACTACACTAACATGTACACATTACTACACTAACATGTACACATTACTGTACGCTATTATTTCTTTCTGATGGTAAATTGAAACCCTTAGCAACTGATATCTGGAGACTTAACCCACTGAACCCCAGCTAATTAATAATAAAAACACGCTGTGGGACCAGCCGATTTTGCAAAAAAAACATTTTTTTTTTTTTTAAATAGCTTAACACCCAAAAATCGGGGCCGTTTGTAACATCAACTACCTGCCAAGCGGGCATATTTACGTAAAACGAGCTTCAGTCCATGCTCTTTTTAATGCATAAACAAGAGCCAGAGCGTAATACAATTTTATATCCGTGAAAGGGCGATAATAGAGCTTTCCAATGACACCTGAATCATCCTTGTACGACCACGGGTTAACCTGTAGCGATCGCACAACCGGAGGTGAAATTACCCTAAATAAGGTAATTTCCTCGGTTTTTTCCTTATATCGCGAGGCCGAGTGTGTGTAGGGAGGCGGCGGTGGTCATAGAACCGGCCCAGTGGTGGTGCCGAACAGTCATACTCCGCCTATTGTTCTCCCAACGCACATAATCTCTCTCAGAGCCCCTAATGTGCTCAGAATGCCGCGCTTCATATGACGGGTACCGCGGGATTGTCCATTTATCTCTCGCCTGTCATATGACGGTCACCGTTCGTTAAGGGTTAAATAGGTGAGAAATTGATAATAATACAAACAAAAACACTCACCTCGGTCGTTTGGGATCTTACCCCGCGGGGAGCAGGGGGTAGGGAGTGGGGGGGGAAGGGAGCCTCAACCATCAGCTGGTGCCGGGCGCTCTTCAAGCTATCACAGCTGAGCGCGGCAGCATGGTAGATGTACGATGCGTCCAGTTTTCGAGATGCCGGTTATTTACACCACCCGAGCATCATGTGTGCCTTTATAGTTCATATATAATATATTAGCAAGATGTATCCCATATTGTCATTATAAGTGAAGTTACAGTGTGATAAGTGAATAGACTCAAATTATATAAGTGGCGACGAGTGGTAAGCCTCGAGCGCGTCCTGGTTACCATGGCGACCGGCGGCCATCATGGGCTCAGACAATAACAGAACGCACGGACGTACACACAACCAGCTGATCGACACACCCACCACTTTCACTTTCATTGTCTGCCTCTCTCACTCTCTCTGTTTATTGATTTTATACTTTATCGTATGTTTTATAGTTATGAGTTTTACACATTGTTTTAGGCACTTTTGACTTAGAAATATGAGTTTTCACATTGTATTTTGTACTGGTATTTTGTAAACCTTCGTCGCCAAAGTCGTCAGGAGAGGAGTCACCATCAGAGGGCCTTGCCCTGCCTCTTGAGTCTTGACCTTGACCTTGATCGAGTCGTCGACCTGGAGCTTTATCTCGCACCGCCAGGGGTGGGTCGTCGTAATAGGATCACTTTAGATCCCCTTCGGTCACGGCTACGCCCACGTTGGCTGGTAGGGCGGTGCGCACAATCACGGCGTTGTGCACGATCAGGGCATTGCGCACGATAAGGGCGTTGTGGCGACGCAGGCGGTGATGGTGTCTGAGTGTCGTGTGCATGGGAGGTCCCAGGCTGAGGTGAAGGTACAGGTGAGTAAGGTAGTGGACTGGGGGGTGATGGTGGGGGTGGAGAGTATAGTGGTGGTGGTGTCGGGTGGCGAGGCGGAGAATGCGCTGAGTCATCCCGGGCTGATAAGGTGGGAAACAAACAACGTGCGAGGTGCTGTGGTGGAGATGATTCCAGGGCAGGCATTTCCTCATCTGTTTCTTCCTTTGATGAACTCAATAGCTGCACTGCTAAGATGGCTGCACCCCTGCGCAACCCATAGAAGGTGTTAGGGGTTGCCGTTTTTAGTGGAGAGACAATGCGAGCTGGTGGTGAAGGCAGGCGTGAGGGAGGACTGCAAGGAGGCACGTGTGGTGTAGGACCTTGACCCATCTCCTCAGCTCTTCTCTTCTGACCCCTACGATGACCAGGCGGAATGTTGAGGAATGCCATGGGGTCTGGGTCATCTGCCTCCTCCTCCTCTTCCCCACTTGCTGGGGAGCAGTGGGGGAGCGATACCCACTCTCCTCCCTTTCTTCCAAAATAGCAAGGCGACGAGAGACGGGGACAAAGGGTTCCTCCTCTTGCATGTCTCTATCTCCATCACAGTTGGATGATACTCGTCCCCTGAATCATCTGACGATCCAGTGTCACTATCGGGCACATCACTGTGGTCAAGTATGGCCATGACATCCTCAAGGGTCACTCCCCTGCGTGGGTAACAGCGAGGTAAATCCGACATGATGTTTCACTCGCGAGATCAACAGGTAAACTGACTTCCCCTACTTCCCTGTCCCACCAAGGCTAGACTTGGGGGTTGCCAAGTATTGCCAACATCCTAAGGAATATGTCATACCAATCTCAAGCCTCTAGCTACCATAGGACAAGAGTAAATAAGGTTGAAAGTCGTGGTGAGATAAGCGGGTACAGTTATTTCCCCATCATCCCCGCACATCACCACCCGCGCGGCTCGACTTGGGGGGTGGCCAAGTAATGTCAACATCCTAAGGAATATCCCACACAAATATTAAGCCTCTAGCTACCATACGACAGGAGTAAATAAGGTCGAAAGTTGTGGTGAAGTAAGTGGGTAAACAGGCGCCACTCATCCGCACGCCACAACCCACTAGGCGGATGCCGAGTACCGCCACTGTTCGGCAACACCGTAAGGAATATCCCATACCATTCTCAAGCCATTTCCTTCCATAGGAGCCGAGTAAATAAGGTCGAAGTTGCGGACGCAGGTGCTGCGTCGCTGGGGTTTAGCGTTGCATATATTGCTGATGCAACACATGCGTTGCTAGGGTCCAGTGGGTTAAGGGGGTAGTGATTTTTGTTTTGGGGGGGAGAGGGTGCATGGGGAGGGCTATTTATTTAATTACATTTTTTCCCCTCACTAGACCTCCATCATGCTTAAAAAAACATCCCCTAGATCCCCTTTCAAGATTAATTTGTACATTTTTCGGTAGATTAATGTCCCTGCCGAAGTAGAAAGAAGAAATCGACACCAAAATGGCACGAAAGGTCTTAATATCGACAAAGAAATGGGGTGAAAGGTCTCAAAATCGCCAAACTAATGGAACGAAGGTCATAAAATCTCCAAACTAATGGGGCTAAACATGAGGGAGAAGAGGGTCCCCCAAAACGACCCATATACTGGCCATATAGTAAACTAATATGGGTAGCTCCGTCATATGAATAATACCCCACGGTTATTAACCTCTTCTGTGCCGGTGACGTCATATGAATAATACCCCACGGTTATTAACCTCTTCTGTGCCGGTGACGTCATATGAATAATACCCCACGGTTATTAACCTCTTCTGTGCCGGTGACGTCATATGAATAACACCCCACGTTTATTAACCTCTTATGTGCCGGTGACGTCATATGAATAATACCCCACGGTTATTAACCTCTTCTGTGCCGGTGACGTCATATGAATAATACCCCACGGTTATTAACCTCTTCTGTGCCGGTGACGTCATATGAATAATACCCCACGTTTATTAACCTCTTCTGTGCCGGTGACGTCATATGAATAATACCCCACGTTTATTAACCTCTTCTGTGCCGGTGACGTCATATGAATAATACCCCACGTTTATTAACCTCTTCTGTGCCGGTGACGTCATACGAATAATACCCCACGTTTATTAACCTCTTCTGTGCCGGTGACGTCATACGAATAATACCCCACGTTTATTAACCTCTTCTGTGCCGGTGACGTCATACGAATAATACCCCACGTTTATTAACCTCTTATGTGCCGGTGACGTCATACGAATAATACCCCACGTTTATTAACCTCTTATGTGCCGGTGACGTCATACGAATAATACCCCACGTTTATTAACCTCTTATGTACCGGTGACGTCATATGAATAATACCCCACGTTTATTAACCTCTTATGTGCCGGTGACGTCATATGAATAATACCCCACGTTTATTAACCTCTTCTGTGCCGGTGACGTCATATGAATAATACCCCACGTTTATTAACCTCTTCTGTGCCGGTGACGTCATATGAATAATACCCCACGTTTATTAACCTCTTCTGTGCCGGTGACGTCATATGAATAACACCCCACGTTTATTAACCTCTTCTGTGCCGGTGACGTCATATGAATAACACCCCACGTTTATTAACCTCTTCTGTGCCGGTGACGCCTGTTTTATTACATTTTGGCTATATTTTGACGGTTTTATGAAGCTTAGGAAGGATATATGGCAGCTAAATGGATTAAGGGGAGGTTTTTAGTTTGGTCTCTAGATATCCATCAAGCTTAATATTACACCCCCTTGAGCCCTTTTCAAGATAAATTACACCCCCTAGACCCCCTTTCAAGATAAATTACACCCCCTAGACCCCCTTTCAAGATAAATTACACCCCCTAGACCCCCTTTCAAGATAAATTACACCCCCTAGACCCCCTTTCAAGATAAATTACACCCCCCTAGACCCCTTTCAAGATAAATTACACCCCCTGGACCCCCTTTCAAGATAAATTACTCCCCCTTGACCCCCTTTCAAGATAAATTACACCCCCTAGACCCCCTTTCAAGATAAATTACACCCCCCTAGACCCCCTTTCAAGATAAATTACACCCCCTAGACCCCCTTTCAAGATAAATTACACAATCTAGACCCCCTTTCAAGATAAATTACACCTCCTAGACCCCCTTTCAAGATAAATTACACCCCCTAGACCCCCTTTCAAGATAAATTACACCCCCCTAGACCCCCTTTCAAGATAAATTACACCCCCTAGACCACCTTTCAAAATAAATTACACCCCCCTAGACCCCCTTTCAAGATAAATTATACCCCCTAAACCCCCTTTCAAGATAAATTATACCCCCTAAACCCCCTTTCAAGATAAATTATACCCCCTAAACCCCCTTTCAAGATAAATTACACACCCCTAGACCCCTTTCAAGATAAATTACACCCCTAGACCCCCTTTCAAGATAAATTACACCCCTAGACCCCCTTTCAAGATAAATTACACCCCCTAGACCCCCTTTCAAGATAAATTACACCCCCTAGACCCCCTTTCAAGATAAATTACACCCCCCTAGACCCCCTTTCAAGATAAATTACACCCCCTAGACCCCCTTTCAAGATAAATTACAACCCCTAGACCCCCTTTCAAGATAATTTACACCACCCTAGACCCCCTTTCAAGATAAATTACACCACCTAGACCCCCTTTCAAGATAAATTACACCCCTAGACCCCCTTTCAAGATAAATTACACCACCCTAGACCCCCTTTCAAGATAAATTACACCCCCTAGACCCCCTTTCAAGATAAATTACACCCCCTAGACCCCCTTTCAAGGTAAATTACACTCCCTAGACCCCCTTTCAAAATAAATTACACCACCCTAGACCCCCTTTCAAGATAAATTACACCCCCTAGACCCCCTTTCAAGATAAATTACACCCCCTAGACCCCCTTTCAAGATAAATTACACCACCCTAGACCCCCTTTCAAGATAAATTACACCCTCTAGACCCCCTTTCAAGATAAATTACACCCCCTAGACCCCCTTTCAAGATAAATTACACCCCTTAGACCCCCTTTCAAGATAAATTACACCCCCCTAGACCCCCTTTCAATAAAAATTACACCAGCTAGAGCCCCTTTTAAGATAAATTACACACCCAAGACCCCCTTTCAAGATAAATTACACCCCCTAGACCCCCTTTCAAGATAAATTACACCCCCTAGACCCCCTTTCAAGATAAATTACACCCCCTAGACCCCCTTTCAAGATAAATTACACTCCCTAGACCCCCTTTCAAAATAAATTACACCACCCTAGACCCCCTTTCAAGATAAATTACACCCCCATGACCCCCGAGGGTTCAAGATAAATTACACCCCCATGACCCCCGAGGGTTCAAGATAAATTACACCCCCATGACCCCCTTTCAAGATAAATTACACCCCCTAGACCCCCTTTCAAGATAAATTACACCCCCTAGACCCCCTTTCAAGATAAATTACACCCCCTAGACCCCCTTTCAAGATAAATTACACCCCCTAGACCCCCTTTCAAGATAAATTACACCCCCTAGACCCCCTTTCAAGATAAATTACACCCCCTAGACCCCCTTTCAAGATAAATTACACCCCCTAGACCCCCTTTCAAGATAAATTACACCCCCTAGACCCCCTTTCAAGATAAATTACACCCCCTAGACCCCCTTTCAAGATAACTTAACACCCCTTAGACCCCCTTTCAAGATAACTTAACACCCCTTAGACCCCCTTTCAAGATAACTTAACACCCCTTAGACCCCCTTTCAAGATAACTTAAACCCCCCTAGACCCCCTTTCAAGATAAATTACACCCCCTAGACCCCCTTTTCAAGATAAATTATATCCCCTAAACCCCCTTTCAAGATAAATTATACCCCCTAGACCCCCTTTCAAGTTAAATTACACCCCCCTAGACACCCTTTCAAGATAAATTTGTAAATTTTTCGGTAGAAAAATGTCCCGGCCAGAGGCCGGTTGCTCTTAAATTACAGGCTCGCTATCGCTCGCCAGGAAAAAATCGACACCTTAATGGCACGAAAGGTCTTAAAATTGACAAATGGGGCAAAATGTCTTAAAATGTCAAAACTACTAGGGGTAAATGGGGTTAACCCTTAATTAGCGGCGAGCAACATAAGTCGAGTTAAATAAAGCTGGACTATGTGGCGGCGCTCGACATAGGTCGAGTGGCAATTTCAGTACGTAATGTTGCTGAGAGAGAGAGACAAGTGGTGGCAGGAGAGTAGCGAGCGTATGACTGCTCCAGACCACCGCGGCGAACATACTGACACGAATCCCAGCTCCCTCCTCCCTCTCTCACTCGCTATATAAGGAATTGTATCGGGAAAGTGGCTAATTACATGCTTTTTGCACTCGCGTTGCACGGTTATTGCAAGAAAACTAGCCATCATAAAAGGATCGTTATGGTGTCATTCGAAAGCTCTGTTTATGCCCTTTCAGGGATAGATACTTGTTTTACGTTCTGGGTCTTATTTAGGCATGAAAATGATCACGTAAACAGCCCTATTTTGGCTAAAAACATCCCGCTGGGCGGTACATATAAATAAACCGCATAGGCCGCTCTTAAGGTGTTAAAGAGAGATTTAAAAAAAATGAAAATAATTGAGTCCATGTGTGCCTAAATATCTAAATATCTAAATATCTAAATATACCGCAAAGTATTTATATTTATGAAAACCAAAAAGTTATTATATGTGAGAAGCGTAGAAATACGTGTAGGCCTACATTGTGTTGAGTTATGAGCATAAGCCCAAACGCGTCCCACAGTCAATAAAGATGTATATATCAGCACATATATATATAAATATATGTATATATATGTGTGTTTTGATCAATAATTGGTATCAGCAATATTTACACATGGTTTCTTCTTTTTGAATGAGATATACAACCATGTTCCTACACTTCACCCACCCTACTTAACATCTGACCGACATTAATACAGCCCAGAGCCGTACACAGGCCTATGATTAAGTGGATATACCAGATCACATTTATCACTTATTTCTACATTCACACCCACCTGCAGTAGCCTATACTAGTCTCGTGTACGGTCGCGCTAATAAGTCATGTCCCAGCGGTCATTACGTTTGGCTCGCTCTGTGCTGTATTAATGTCTGTCAGATGTTGCATAGGGTGGGTACTGGGTAAGTGTAGGAACATGTTTGTATATTTCACTCGATATGAAGAAATGATTTTTAGATATTGCTGATACCAATTATTGATCAAAACATACTTGGTGCCGAGAAATGACTTATTAGCGCGACCGTACCTGTAAGCCGTTACAGTTAAGGGGAGATTTCCACTTGAGGGATTTTTTTCTTGACCCCTCTCTCCTTCATGTTTAGCCCCATTGCTTTTGATATTTTAAAACGTTTGCCCCATTAGTTTAGCGATTTTAAGAACTTTCACCCCATATTAAGACCTTTCGTGCAATTCAGGTGTCGATTTTATCCTGGCGAGCGATAGCGAGCCTGTAATTTAAGAGGAACCGGCCTTCGGCCGGGACATTTTTCTACCGAAAAATTTACAAATTTATCTTGAAAGGGACTCAAGGGGGTGTAATTTTAAGCTTGATGGAGGTCTAGGGAACAAACTAAATACCTCTCCTTAACCCTAAATGCACATACACATAGTCCAGGTGCAATTCACATATAATTACATGCACATAACATAGACCTTATCACGGATACACATAGTCCAGGTGCAATTCACATATATTTACATGCACATAGACCTTATCACGGATACACATAGTCCAGGTGCAATTCACATATATTTACATGCACATAGACCTTATCACGGATACACGTAGTCCAGGTGCAATTCACATATATTTACATGCACATAGACCTTATCACAGATACACATAGTCCAGGTGCAATTCACATATATTTACATGCACATAGACCTTATCACGGATACACGTAGTCCAGGTGCAATTCACATATATTTACATGCACATAGACCTTATCACGGATACATGTAGTCCAGGTGCAATTCACATATATTTACATGCACATAGACCTTATCACGGATACATGTAGTCCAGGTGCAATTCACATATATTTACATGCACATAGACCTTATCACGGATACATGTAGTCCAGGTGCAATTCACATATATTTACATGCACATAGACCTTATCACGGATACATGTAGTCCAGGTGCAATTCACATATATTTACATGCACATAGACCTTATCACGGATACATGTAGTCCAGGTGCAATTCACATATATTTACATGCACATAGACCTTATCACGGATACATGTAGTCCAGGTGCAATTCACATATATTTACATGCACATAGACCTTATCACGGATACATGTAGTCCTACCTGCACATGAACTTAAATACAACTATACCCATGTGTCAGAGAGGATCCTCTCTGACACATGGATATAGTTGTAGGCAGAGGTGCCAACCCTGTCAAGCTGTACACACCTGATGATCAGCGTAGGGGTGCATATACTTTTATTACCAAGTGTACACATGTTATCACACATACACATACACACATGTTATCACACATACACACATGTTATCACACATACACACATGGTCTCACACATACACATACACACATGTTATCACACATACACACATGGTCTCACACATACACACATGGTCTCACACATACACACATGTTATCACACATACACACATGTTATCACACATACACACATGTTATCACACATACACATACACATACACACATACACATACACACATGGTCTCACACATACACACATGGTCTCACACATACACACATGTTATCACACATACACACATGGTCTCACACATACACACATGGTCTCACACATACACACATGTTATCATACATACACACATGTTATCACACATACACACATGTTATCACACATACACACATGTTATCACACATATACACATGGTCTCACACATACACACATGTTATCACACATACACATACACACATGTTATCACACATGTTATCATACATACACACATGTTGTCATGCATACACACATGTTATCACACATACACACATGTTATCACACATACACACATGTTATCATACATACACACATGTTATCACACATACACACATGTTATCACACATACACACATGTTATCACACATACACATACACATACACACATGGTCTCACACATACACACATGGTCTCACACATACACACATGTTATCACACATACACACATGGTCTCACACATACACACATGTTATCATACATACACACATGTTATCACACATACACACATGTTATCACACATACACATGGTCTCACACATACACACATGTTATCACACATACACACATGTTATCACACATACACACATGTTATCATACATACACACATGTTATCATACATACACACATGGTCTCACACATGGTCTCACACATACACACATGGTCTCACACATACACACATGGTCTCACACATACACACATGGTCTCACACATACACACATGGTCTCACACATACACACATATTATCATACATACACACATGTTATCCCCAAGACCAGGAAACACATACCGATTACCGAGTGTCAAAACCGTTTCCAGATATTCGCAGACTCAGATGACGAAGAGGAAATAGAAGAAGTCCGGCTCGTGGGAGACTCGATGATACGTGGTCAGCTCACAGAGTTTTGCGCCAGGGCACCTAAGACCAGGAAGCGTTTTTGTATCCCTGGTGGTGGTGTGGATGACGTAGTTGCAGCAGTTGACGAAGTATCAAAGCTGGCCCCTGCAAATACAATGTACGTCATCCACGTTGGATCCAACGATATACAGCGAACCCGGTCGGAAGATTTGCTTTTAAAGTACCAGCAGCTGATCAAGTCGTTTAAGGAGAAGTCATCAAGGATCATCGTCTCAGGAATCGTCCCCCGGCTCGGTGTAGAGAGCCGATTTTACAACATAGCCACCAGCACAAATCGTTGTCTAGCAAACCTCTGCAGGAAGGAGAACGTGGGATTCGTCGACACCTGGGACAATTTCTACTACGATGACTATTTGTTTTCGGATGATGGAGTTCATCTGAACCAGGTGGGAGCAGCGCGTTTTGGGCGTCTTCTCAACGATGCGGTGAAGGATTTTCGGAGAAGAAATCGACTCAGCACAGGACAACCAGGAAGGAGGACCGAAGACAGCGAGGACGGCAATCTACAAAGGAATTAAATACTAATCCGTCAAGAACCGCGAATTTGGATAAAGCTCCACCAACACGACCCAAATTCAAAACCGTCAGGGATAACGACCGAGGACCGAGGACAGCCATGAATGTAAATGTAGATCCGACCAGAACCAAAAATTCGATGAAAGAACGATCTGCGAGTTCTAAAACCGCAACTTTAAAGGTTTTCTATGCAAACGCTCGTAGCATACGCAATAAATTTTCAGATTTAGAGGAACTAGTGTTTACAGAAAATTATGATGTGATTGGCATAACAGAATCTTGGCTCAATACACAAGATAGAGACTTTTTAGCAGAGTATTCACTTCCCGGTTATGTAATGTTTGAGAACAGCCGAATAAATAAAAATGGAGGTGGCGTTTTATTTTATATCAAAGAAAGTCTTAACCCGACCCTCGTGTCAAAACCTCAAATTGTGAACGTCGACACATCTTTTGTGCTAATAAAGAATAATAAAGGTACAAAAATAATACTTGCGTTAATATACAGACCTCCAGCTCAATCAGTGCAAACTGACCGAGAAATTTACGAACAAATTGCAGATGTAAGTAACTCACAAGATACCGTAATTTTTGGCGACTTTAATTTACCTGTGACCAAGTGGGGCGATACTCTTACTTCACACTCCGGACATGACTTGTATACGAACTTGCAAGAGAGTTCGCTTTATCAATTTGTTCGAATGCCGACCCGTGGTAATAACGTTCTTGACATTGTACTTGCAACAAAAGAAGAATTGATAGAGAATTTGAATGTTGGTGATGAATTCAGTAACAGCGACCATCGTACGATAACTTTCACTTTAAAGTTTACTAGTAACGAACCAAATAGTAGCATCGAAAAAGTCCCTAATTTCAAGAAAGCAAACTTCCATAAACTTAGAGCTATGTTTAAAGAAACTGACTGGAGCTTTTTAATTAACAATAACGACATAAATACATCTTGGAAGTTATTCGAAACCACTTACCTAAAAGCAGTGCAAGACTGCATACCATCGAAAATACGGCGTCCAGGCCATAATAATAAGCCCAAATGGTGGAATAAAGATATTTCAAACTGCCTGCTTGCTAAAAAATGTGCTAATGATAGATTAAAATCCTCACAAAATGACAAAGAACGGGTGAAATTTGTAGAGCTACGACGCAAAGCCAAAAAGTTAATTAAGCAAAGTAAAAAGACCTTAGAGTTACATATTGCGAATCAAAGTAAAACAAACCCGAAAGAATTCTATAGTTATATCAGAAAGAAAAAAGTAGTTACTTCAACTGTTGGACCGTTAGTCGATGAAAAAGGAGAATACACCAAAGACGAAGTACAAATGAGTAATGCCCTCAATACCTTCTTTGCATCAGTTTTTACAACAGAAGACCTCAGTGATATCCCTACACCATCGCCGATTCAGATTGATAATTCAGATGTTCTAAGCAATATCACCGTTACAGAGAGAGAAGTATTGAATTGTTTAGATAAACTCAAGGTAAATAAAACGCCAGGACCTGATACAATCTCGCCTAGAGTTCTAAAGGAAGCTAAGAATGAGCTCTCCAAACCACTGACATTACTATTCAATAAATCCTTGCAGTCTGGAACTATGCCTGATCAGTGGAAGCTAGCCAACGTAACACCGATATTCAAAAAAGGCAGCAAATCCCTACCCAGTAACTATCGTCCAATTAGCTTAACCTCAGTTGTATGTAAAATGCTAGAAACGGTCATACGAGACAGACTCGTAAATCACTTGGAGGAAAATAACATACTTAAAGATACTCAACACGGCTTTCGTAAAAAACGTTCCTGTTTAACAAACCTCTTAGACTTCTTCCACGATATCCTCAACCTCTACGATGAGAGTAAAGCTGTAGATATTATATACCTTGATTTTCAAAAGGCCTTTGACAAAGTTCCCCACAAACGTTTACTGCTAAAACTAAAAGCGCATGGAATACAAGACGGTGTGTTGAAATGGATAGAAAATTGGCTCAGCAACAGAAAGCAAAGGGTAGTCATAAACGGTAAGGCATCTAAATGGACCAATGTAAGTAGCGGGGTACCCCAGGGATCGGTACTAGGACCAATTCTCTTTCTAATTTACATCAACGACATAGATGAGGGTCTCACCTGCACAATCTCAAAATTTGCTGACGATACAAAAATTGCAAATAGCGTACTCTCAAAAGAACAAGTTGACGATATGCAACACAATCTAGATAAATTGTCATGTTGGGCCCAAATTTGGCAAATGAGTTTCAATGCGGATAAATGTAAAGTACTACATGTCGGATACCTAAATGAGAAAGCAAACTATTCGATGAATGGCACTCCGCTTAAGAATGTAAACAGAGAAACTGATCTGGGAGTAACAATATCGAGTAACCTAAAACCGAGTCAACAATGTTCAGAAGTTGTTAAGAAGGCAAACAAAATAATTGGCTTTATAGGCAGGTCATTTGAGCATAAATCCAAAGAAGTTATCCTAACCCTTTACAATTCCTTAGTCCGCCCTCTTCTGGAATACTGCGTTCAATCCTGGTGCCCTTATTACCAAAAAGATATAAACAAGCTAGAACGAGTTCAACGTAGAGTTACCAAAATGATACCTAGCCTAAAGAACAAACCATACGAAGAGCGTCTTAGAGAATTAAATCTATTTCCTTTAACCCAGCGCAGATTAAGAGGCGACTTAATTCAAGTGTTCAAAATCATCAAAGGCATCGACAATATGAACTGTAGTAAGTACTTCACTATCGACCAATCTAATTACACGCGGGGAAACGGTTGCAAAATTATTGGTAAATCTTTTAACTCGCACGAATCTAAGAATTTCTTCTTCAATCGAGTTGTCAACTTGTGGAATGGGCTTCCCCGAGACGTTATAGACTGCAGCACCGTTGATTCATTTAAATTCCGCCTAGACAAATATCTCGCATCAAACCCGCGACTGACTGCGTTTGTAAATGAATAACTTTATCCTCCCCTCAGTTACTAACCCATCTGTCCCCTACTAACTTCCTAGTCCTGCCACGTTAGTGGCAGGGCAGTAGTTCCCTTTCCAATGTTCCCTTACCCACTCTAAACCACTGTTTGGACACTTGATCCTCAGTGTTTTGGAGGACAAGCAACCTAGAAGGGTCACTAGATCTGTTGTTGCTTGATTTCCTTTGTACTCCTTTGTACTCCTTTGTACTCCTTTGTACACATACACACATGTTATCACACATACACACATGTTATCACACATACACACATGTTATCACACATACACACATGGTCTCACACATACACACATGTTATCACACATACACACATGTTATCACACATACACACATGTTATTACACATACACACATGTTATCACACATACACACATGTTATCATACATACACACATGGTCTCACACATACACACATGGTCTCACACATACACACATGGTCTCACACATACACACATGGTCTCACACATACACACATGGTCTCACACATACACACAGGTTATCACACATACACACAGGTTATCACACATACACACATGTTATCACACATACACACATGGTCTCACACATTCACACATGTTATTACACATACACACATGTTATCACACATACACACATGTTATCATACATACACACATGTTATCATACATACACACATGGTCTCACACATACACACATGGTCTCACACATACTCACATGGTATCACACATACACACATGGTCTCACACACACACATGGTCTCACACATACACACATGGTATCACACATACACACATGGTCTCACACATACACACATGTTATCACACATACACACATGGTCTCACACATACACACATGTTATCACACATACACACATGTTATCACACATACACACATGTTATCATACATACACACATGTTATCATACATACACACATGGTCTCACACATACACACATGGTCTCACACATACACACATGGTCTCACCTGGTGATCCTGGTAATAAGTTGAGGACGTCTGGTCGTCCCTCGGTCATGCTGATGCACCACCGCCAGTAGTAGTCATCCACCGCTCGTCCCCGTCCCCAGTGGAAGACACGGGGGCAAGGGGACCAGTAGATGGACTGTCCATGGTAGACAGATCGGTAATAAAATTACCGTCTGCCCTCATCAGGGCAAGCTGATCTGGAATGCTGTTACTCAGTGCCCTGATGTCGTAGTGGGGCATTTTTGGCTGGTCAGGGACACTTTTGAGGAACCTGTCCAGCACCCTCTTGAACTGGTCAGCCGAGGAGCACTCTGCATCACGCACATATCTTGGCAGCGCGTTAAAGAGTGTTGGGCGCCGGTATGATATTGAGGTCATTCTCTGAGTCACCACTCTGGCCAAGGCTCTATTATTGATGTTTCCCAATTCACAGAGCTTGCCTCGCCTCTTGCTGATTTTCTCACTTATTTTCGACTCATTGTTTAAGTTTGGGACATGGCCATTTAGCATTTTCCAAACGTAGATTATGATGTACCGCTCACGCCGTCGCTCCAACGAGTACAATTCAAGTGCTTTAAGTCTTCCCCAGTAGTCGAGATGTTGCACGGAGGAGATCTTGTTTGTAAATGTACGTTGGACGCCTTCAAGTGATTGTCGTTCTCCAACCTTCCACGGGTCCCAGAGTTGACAGCAGTACTCGAGGATTGGCATTATTAGAGATTTGTATAATATTACCATTGATTTTTCTTCCCTTGTGGCAAACGTCCGTAGAATCCAACCCATTTGATTGCACGGACTATGTCTTGGATGTGTTTGGTAAATGTTGCATCACTGCTTATTGTTACCCCTAGATCTTTAATATTGGCCACTGAATTGATACTGTTTCCATCATAGGTTGAGTACACAGTATTTTCTTTTAGTTTGATATCAGGTCCATATCTGATGAGGTCAAATTTGCAGCTATTAAAAGACATGTTATTATTTTCTGCCCAGTGGTACAGCACATTCAGATCCTGCTGGAGTGATGCTGCATCGTTCTCATGCTTCACTCTTCCAGACACCCGTGTATCGTCGGCAAAAGATGAAACTCGAGCCATCTGAACCTCAGCATCTATGTCTGACAAGAGTATTAGGAACAATATTGGTCCAAGAAGAGAACCTTGGGGAACTCCACTGGTCACGTTTGAATCTGTAGACACACATCCACCAACTGCTACAGACTGGACTCTATCTCTGAGGAAGGCACTTATCCAACGTCCTACGCGTCCACTGATCCCGAGTTTCCGAATCTTATGGAGGAGGACGTCATGGTCGACTTTATCAAAGGCCTTCTCGAAGTCAAGGTACACCACATCCAGGTTGGCTCCATCCTCCAGTGTTTGTAGAATATAGTCATGGTGCTCCAGCAATTGAGACAAACAGGACCTCCCCCCTCTGAAGCCATGTTGTCCACTGTTCATCTTATTGTTGTTTTCTAAGAAAAACACTATTTGCTTACTGATAACTTTCTCAATTATCTTAATAATGTGAGAAGTCAGTGCAATCGGTCGGTAGTTCTTGGGTAGGGATCTTGGTCCTCCTTTGTAGATTGGGGTATCTTTGCAGTCCTCAATAACATTGGTATAGTTCCCTCTCTCATAGATGCCTTCCACAGCATGTATAGTGGGACTGAAATCTCTGAAGCGCACTCTTTCAGGAGGATTGCTGGAAATTGATCAGGTCCAGCCGCAGAGTTCGCTTTAAGCTCACCTATTGCTTCAGAAATATCACTTGGTTGGAAGTAGATGTCCTCCAGTTGAGGTGGCTGCCCAATAGAATTGAAGAAAATATCTGGGTCATTGATTCTGTGCATCTCTTTTGGCTGACTAAATACTTTTTCGTATTGACCTCTCAGTGTCTCACAGATCTGTTGTGGATTGCTGATGACTTCTCCATCTGTGGCGACGAGAGGACCAATACTTGCTTTCACTGTGGCTCGTTTCTTAACATACTTGAAGAAATACTTATAGTTTGT
Source organism: Paralithodes platypus (assembly GCA_032716605.1). NCBI lineage: Eukaryota > Metazoa > Arthropoda > Malacostraca > Decapoda > Lithodidae > Paralithodes > Paralithodes platypus. The sequence goes on along the minus strand of CM064542.1, from coordinate 2,600,116 downwards.
CCGAATGGCTTCAACCGCAGATTTCTCATCTTTGGCTCTTTCGTTCCTGTGGGACTCCCTCAGCTGTTCCTCCAGTTGTTTCACCTTGTCCTGCATGCTTCTTCTGTCATGGTCATTGTTACAAGTTTTTATTCTGGAGTTTAGTTTGCTCCTTTTCCTCATGATTGTTTTCCTCTCACGTGGGATGGTTGCTTTGTAGCAGACCTTCCGGAGAGGAGTATACTTTTTTACAATCTTGAGGGTAGTTGAGATGATTGTGTTGTACTTTTCATCAACTGAAGCACTTTCAATTTCAGTCTGCCAGTCAACTTCACCCAGCTCACATTTAATACTGGACCAGTCAACTTTGTCGTTGAAGAAATTCAGGTCTCCAAAATTGATTTCTGGCTTTGCAGTTGGTTCCATGACTTGAGAGGACTTAATTCTTCTAATGTTGGAGGTAATCTTAATCAGGTTGTGGTCAGAAAGGATTGTCTGCTCTACTACCGCCTCATGGACAAGTTCATCATTGCTTGTAAATACGAGGTCTAAAACATTTTCACCTCTTGTTGGTGAATCAATGACCTGGTTAAGGCACCACTGCTCAGCAAAGTTAAAAAGCAGCTCTGCCTGGACCCTGTCTTGTACAGTCCCACCGTGCATTGTTCTCATTTCTGGCCAGAACACATGTGGTAAATTAAAATCTCCAACCACAACTACTTCTGGCATTGGGTTTTGGAGGTTTTCAAGTATATCATTTAATTTTGTTATGATGGGCCTGAAGTGTTGTGTCTCGCAAGCAGGTGGCCGGTAGAGGTTTACAAGGACCAGGTTTAAAGATGTAATGTGAAGGGCTAGTACCTCCACAAAGGAGTTTGACTCTCCCAGGAGCACTTTAGTAAGGGAGGCAAACTCCTCCAACACATAAGTTATAACACCTCCTTTTTTTCTATGTAGGCGGTCAACTCTGAATGGTATAAGCTTTTCCATTTGGACTTCTGAGTCTCTAATTGTGTCGTTTAGGTGAGACTCAGTGAGACCAACTGCTAGTGCATTATCTTTAGTCGCAAGTTCAGACAGCATCTGCACTTTCTGGCTGAACTTTCTTGGGAGCAATCCCTCTATGTTTCCCACAATGAGGATTAATTGCTCCCCAAGTGACCCTACTTCATCATGCAAGGCTGGGCTTGATGTGCCATGTTGTGGTAAGGCACTGTCGGTGACCCTTGCAGTGGTGACCAAGCCATGTGTATTTGTGTGTTGTGGTAAGGCACTGTCAGTGACCCTTGCAGTGGTGACCAAGCCATGTGTATTTGTGTGTTGTGGTAAGGCACTGTCGGTGACCCTTGCAGTGGTGACCAAGCCATGTGTATTTGTGTGTTGTGGTAAGGCACTGTCGGTGACCCTTGCAGTGGTGACCAAGCCATGTGTATTTGTGTGTTGTGGTAAGGCACTGTCGGTGACCCTTGCAGTGGTGACCAAGCCATGTGTATTTGCATCATTTTGGCAAATTGGAGCATCTGAGTTTGTAGTTGCTGGATATCTTTCTGTATGCCTAAAAAAGACATATTGTTATTGTTGTTGTTATTGTTGTTGTTATAGTTGTGGCCTTCATTGCGCCCCTGGGAGAGTGGGCTACCATTATTGTGGCCAGTAGTAGGTTGGGTCCTCCAGAATGAGGTGTCTGGAGGCTGAGGTGGAACAATGGCTTCTGTACCATTTATTTCACTGTTTGCACGATAAGTGTCCTTACTAGTACCAGTATTATTCTTTGGAGTAAGAGTTTGTGAAAGATTGGTACCTTTCACGTGGTTGAATTTACAATCATTATTATGACACTCACCAGTAGAGACAGCCTTTCTGCATAGCAATGGATGGAACCTGGAACACTTTTTGCCCAAACTGCATCCCTTAGCTTTATTCGGGCCATGGTTCAGGTAGCGCCAACATACTTTTGGATGTTCATAATTGCATTCTTTTCCATGACGACCTGTACGGCATCCTCGGAAAACGTTGCGCTGATAGAAGCGGCATATTGGTGCTGGTCTTTCTTCCAATATCTCCTCTACTGCCTCTTTCCTACTGTCATCTAATGATGGAGAATTTTGGTTCTGTGGTGGTTCCTTCTGGGGAGATTTGCTTGTAGATGGAGATTCCTCCTGAGGAGATTTGCTTTCCGGGTCAGTACTCTTCGGAGGCGGAGCATTGTCTCGCTCCAACAGTCCAGTGACCCATGCATGTTACTCATAATTTTTGTCATCTCCTAATTTATCTTTAACACAGCTCTCACAAATATACTGACTTCTTGAGTTGAAGTAGTGAACCAAGCAGTATACTGGAAGATGTGAGCAGGCTGTGTGGACATAGCTGCTACACTTTTCACACTTTAAGCACTCTAGCACACAGTCTTTGGTGCAGGTTTTACACTTAACACCAGGTGGGGGTAGAGCTGTTCTGCTAGTCATTTTTTTTTTTCTAGATTATTGTTACAAACGTCACACACCTAAGTACTATTTACACTTATGCACTTAAATAATGAGGTAACTGGTAAAGGAGTATAGTGGCATTAATTTCTATCAAGATTGTTATCTAATGTTGTTTCTAGACAATTTACCTCCTTAGTTTATCACTTGTATTACAATAGATGTCGCAATTACAGTAAACACACTTTATTCACTGTAATATGACGATTAAACAGGTGTTGGTAATTACTGTTAAGGAGTATGGTGGATTCGTCCAATAGAGGGCAGAATGTTGTCAGTTTTGTTATCACTTATTTTTCAATAACTCTTTCCATTATCTTCCTGTCGGCCTCACACTGTGCTGGGAATACTTATACACAACGAGGTTCACTTACAATAGCGTAGCCTCTATATTTTCAGAGGAATTAGCACAAATATAAGAGCGATAAGGAGTGTTTATGTTCGTATCCGCGCATGCGACACATATGGTCTCACACATACACACATGGTCTCACACATACACACATGGTCTCACACATACACACATGGTCTCACACATACACACATGTTATCACACATACACACATGGTCTCACACATACACACATGGTATCACACATACACACATGGTCTCACACATACACACATGGTCTCACACATACACACATAGTCTCACACATACACACATGTTATCACACATACACACATGGTCTCACACATATATGTTATACTGTAGTGAATGGTTCTTACCTACTTACACATGTACACGTACCTCACACACATGCACTATACACGCACACAAGCCCCACCTGGTACCTTCCAAGCATACTCTGTCACACATTCACAGGTTTACATGGCTATAATTAGTGTCCATACCAGTCCCCCCCCCCCCCCTCTCTCTCTTCCTCTCTCTCTCTCTCTCTCTCTCTCTCTCTCTCTCTCTCTCTCTCTCTCTCTCTCTCTCTCTCTCTCTCTCTCTCTCTCTCTCTCCTCTCTCTCTCCCTCTCTCTCCTCTCTCTCTCTCTCTCTCTCTCTCTCTCTCTCTCTCTCTCATAGTTATTATAAATATATACAAGTGTTCCAACCAACGCCAGGTGGGAGGTCTTACCTATTAACCATAAAGGTGTTCTTCATCCCTATTAATCTATAACGGACAGACCTGACCCACCTGGTACGGTACACTTAAAGGGCATACTTAGCTCAAGGGGTCAGCTATCCTCATTATCATAAATGTTATAGGTAGTGCCAGCGAACTTGACATTAATCTTTATTTTCTTATAATTCGAAGTGAATGAAAGCAATCAGGCTGACATTTCTATCATTTGGGAAGAGTCCACCAGGAAATAGGTGTGGATATTTACAGCCAGTTTGCTCTAGGCCCTTTTGAGTTACAGAGAGGGTCAGGGATCAAGATTATTGTCAAGTTGGTTGGCGCTACCTACAGTATAGTGTACAGTCTACCTCTTATGTGCAGTAATAGTAGTATAAATGTAAATATAAATACATTAGTGTTTTGGACGGTGGTGGCGAGAGTAATTTCCGAGCCCCTCGTGACTTTTACAAGGGCATTGGGGTACACACACAGAACAACACAATCGCTCAAACAGTCTCAGGAGTCGGGTCAATGGCCACCATTTTGATTCTCAGTATCTCTGTTAAGGGGAGGTTTTTAGTGTGTTTCCTAGACTTCCATCAAACTTGAAATTACACCCCCTTGACCCCCTTTCCAAGATAAATTTTTACATTTTTCGGTAGAAAAATGTCCCGGCCGAAGGCTGGTTCCTCTTAAAATACAGGCTCGCTATCGCTCGCCAGGCAAAAATCGACACCTAAATGGGATGAAAGTTCTTAAAAGTGACATAAATGGGGTGAAACTTCTTAAAATCGCCAAACTAATGGGGGCGAACGTCATAAAATTTCAAAAGCAATGAGGCAAAGAAAAAAATCCCTCGAGTGGAAATCTCCCCTTAAGTACTCCATGCTGTGAAAGCAGTTACAAAGATGGGCAGATATTTAACAGAGGGGTATGATAAATGGTATGAGCGGCACAAGCTTAATGATGATGAAATGTAGAAATAATGGCAAGCTATCACACAATGCACTGTGAAAGCTATCACACAATGCACTGTGAAAGCTATCACACAATGCACTGTGAAAGCTATCACACAATGCACTGTGAAAGCTATCACACAATGCACTGTGAAAGCTATCACACAATGCACTGTGAAAGCTATCACACAATGCATTGTGAAAGCTATCACACAATGCACTGTGAAAGCTATCACACAATGCACTGTGAAAGCTATCACACAATGCACTGTGAAAGCTATCACACAATGCACTGTGAAAGCTATCACACAATGCACTGTGAAAGCTATCACACAATGCACTGTGAAAGCTATCACACAATGCACTGTGAAAGCTATCACACAATGCACTGTGAAAGCTATCACACAATGCACTGTGAAAGTGATAATCAAGATGGAATATTTTGATAGTTGGACGTACACTATTGCTCTCGAGTACATCTCACCCACACCCACAACAACAACACACACACACATGTACTCACTCGCTCACTTTGCTTGTCACCCATCACATTATAGCTATTGTCCCCTTCCTGCAGCCCCCCTCCCTCCCCCCTACCTGCCCCCCCCCCCCTCCCTTCCCCCTCCCCCCTCCCTCCCCACTACCACCTACCTGCCCCCCCCCTCCCTCCTACCTGCCCCCCCTCCCTCCCCACTACCACCTACCTGCCCCCCCCCTCCCTCCCCACTACCACCTACCTGCCCCCCTCCTCCCTACCTCCTACCTGCCCCCCCCCTCCCTCCCCACTACCACTTACCTGCCCCTCTCCTCCCTACCACCTCACACCTACCTGCTCCCCCTCCCACCTACCTGCCCCCCCCCCTCCCTACCACCTCACACCTACCTGCTCCCCCTCCCACCTACCTGCCCCCCCCTCCCTCCCCACTACCACCTACCTGCCCCCTCTCCCACCTACCTGCCCCCCCCTCCCTACCACCTCACACCTACCTGCTCCCCCTCCCACCTACCTTCCCCTCTCCTCCCTACCACCTCACACCTACCTGCTCCCCCTCCCACCTACCTGCCCCCCCCCCCCCCCCCACTCCCTACCACCTCACACCTACCTGCTCCCCCTCCCACCTACCTGCCCCCCCCACTCCCTACCACCTCACACCTACCTGCTCCCCCTCCCACCTACCTGCCCCCTCTCCTCCCTACCACCTCACACCTACCTGCTCCCCCTCCCACCTACCTTCCCCCTCTCCTCCCTACCACCTCACACCTACCTGCTCCCCCTCCCACCTACCTGCCCCCCCCCCACTCCCTACCACCTCACACCTACCTGCTCCCCCCCCCCCTCCCTACCACCTCACACCTACCTGCTCCTCCTCCCACTTTTTATTTGTTCCTATATTCCAACTACTGTATATACTCCATCTCGGGCATAGGCTGAGAGCCTGTACATTCAACCGTTGTGTATTGAACGGTGAAGCACGTGAGGTCTCGTTCCAGTCTAGGGGGTGAGACATGTGAAGCACTTTTAGCTGCAACCAGCCCCTGCCATCTTGCCTTCGTACGATGCATGTGTCTTAGTTGCTCACTCAAGGATCAAAGCAGCCCCATAATATTCATGCAGTGCTATTTAATCCGGGAACAATGAGGGTATTTATTTGGCGTTTAGGTAGACTTTAGGTATGCACTGATACTAGGTACAGCACAAATTCCATCCCAATAATATCTTCCCATTGACATATCGGGATTTGAACCCGCGACCATTGGATTACCAGTCCAGTGGCAAGACCACTCCACCACACCTCCCACCTACTCCCCCTCCCAGTACCCCTTCACCCCCCTCCCCCTACCACCTCCCCCTCCCTCCTCCCTTACCACCTCCCCCACCTACTTCCCCCTCCCCCCACCCCCACCTACTTCCTCTACCAGTACCCCATGACCCCACTCCCCCCCTACCACCTCACCCTACCTGCTTCCCCTACCAGTACCCCATTACCCCACTCCCCCCCTACCACCTCACCCTACCTGCTTCCCCTACCAGTACCCCATGACCCCACTCCCCCCCTACCACCTCACCCTACCTGCTTCCCCTACCAGTACCCCATGACCCCACTCCCCCCCTACTACCTCCCCCTACCTGCTTCCCCTACCAGCTTCCCCTACCAGTACCCCGTCAACCCCCTCCCACCTACCACCTCACCCCCACCCCCACCTCACCTCACCTGATTTTGTAGCTGTTATGCTGCTATTATTAACCCTCAACTTGCGGCGACCGTCATATGACGGGAGAGAGAATATTGGCCACTCCTGCGGCACCCGTTATATGACGAGTGCCATTTTGAGTGATGAGAGAAAGACTGAGCGTGGCAGGGACGACAGGCGGCCTTGGACCGCTCGCCACGAATGCGTGGCCGGCACTGGGGTGTACCTTATACCTCCCTTGCCTACTACCTCTCTCAAACAAGGAAAAAACCTTAAAAAAATACCTCATTTTCGTCGACTTTCCCCTTTGTTTGCACGATCGTTGCAAGATAACCCGATGTCCTAAAAGGATGATTCAGGTGTCATTGGAAAGCTCTATCATCGCACTTCACGGATATATAATTGTATTACGCTCTGGCTCTTGCTTATGCATGAAAGAGAGCATGGATCGAAGCTCATTTTCTGTAAATATACCTGCCAGGCGCTACCATGATCCCCCCCCCCCCCCCTACACTGGTTGAGAGTTAAGGATATAAACTTAGTTCTGGGCAATTTCAGCTGGGATTAAAGCTATAAGGAACTTGCTTCAATTGTGCCGCCTCTCCACATCTTTCCCCGTAGAACTAGGGCAGCTGAGAGCGCCCATGAATTTACACTTTCTCCTCCACAATGCAGAACTTCTGCTTATCAGAATTCATTTATCCCCAGAGCTACTACTCTTTGGAATTCACTTCCCTCGAATTGCTTTCCACAAACTTACAATCAACAAATGTTTAAATCCAGTTGTTACAAACATTTTATGAATGGAGGATGCCTTTAGGCACATGGACCTTTTTGTTTTATCTGTGTTTTTCCTTCCTCCATTCATTGTCTCTTAAAAAAAAAAAAAAATAAAAAATAAAGAGTAAGGCCATGAACTATAACAGGATTACAATTCACAAGCTTTATTGACTTAACCCGAGAGTGGTGTAGGGGTAGGGGTGATGAACCGGCAATCTTCCTCCATATTCCCAACAGTAGCCGATCTTGGACCTCACCGACCATAAGTTAAATTATTTGCATCACCCTATAATCGAGGAAATAATGAATATACAGCACCGGTACCTCACACATTCTACTGAATGTCATAAAGTGCAACTTATGAGGATTGTGTGGTGTAGATAGGTGCTACTGGAGGACTTAGTTGAGTTATGCTGAAGTACTATAGGTAGCGCCAACGAACTTGACAATAATCTTGACCCCTTAACTTCTCATAACTCAAAATTAATAAAAGCAATCTGGCTGACGTTTCTATCATTTCGGAAGAGTCCACCAGGTAATAGGTATGGATATTTACAGCCAGTTTGCTCTAGGCCCTTTTGAGTTACAGAGAGGTCAGGGATCAAGATTATTGTCAAGTTGGTCGGCGCTACCTATAGGCTACAGGGTGGCGCAAAATTGGGTTGCCCTCCTTACCTGGCAGACATTAAGGGGGGATGGGCCGGTTTTCGGGACCACTTTCTCCCTCATGTTTAGCCCCATTAGTTTTCAGATGTTAAGATGTTTGCCCCATTAGTTAGTCGACTTTAAGACCTTTCGCCCCATTTCTTCGTCAATATTTAGAACTTTCGTGCTATTTAGGTGTCAATTTTTTCCCTGGCGAACGATAGTGAGCCTGTAATGTAGGAAGAAGGCCGGGACCTTTTTTCTACCAAAAAATTTACAAAATAATCTAGAAGGGGGATCTAATGGTGTTTTTTTTTAATTTAATGGAGGTCTAGGGAGGAAACTAGACAAATTATGAATACATGCAAAAATCGGCCAAAAAGTGAACCATTCCCCCTTAACAACGCTGCCGCTCCATATATTTGTATAGTCGGGCAGGAGTCTGTGTGGACGTGTGATGGATATATTATTTTAACAAACAATATTCTCACAACCTCTACATGCAAGGCCTTATATAATACCCCATTCAATACAGAATACATAGTAGAAGTTATTGGCATTATTAACCTTTAACCCGGGAACAGCGAGCGTCCTCAATTGAGTCTGTAGTGAGATTTTTTTTTTTTCTTTGTGGAAAAATAAAATCTCACTGCAGACTCAATTGAGGACGCTCGCCGTTCCCGGGTTAAAAGGCGCAGCTATGGTATTTTAAGGGGGGATATCGACTTGAGGGATTTTTTTCTGGACCCCTTTCTCCCTCATGTTTAGCTCCATTGCTTTTGATATTATAAAACGTTTGCCCCATCAGTTTAGCGATTTTAAGAACTTTCACCCCATATTAAGACCTTTCGTGCCATTCAGGTGTCGATTTTATCCTGGCGAGCGATAGCGAGCCTGTAATTTAAGAGGAACCGGCCTTTGGCCGGGACATTTTTCTACCGAAAAATGTACAAATTTATCTTGAAAGGGACTCAAGGGGGTGTAATTTTAAGCTTGATGGAGGTCTAGGGAACAAACTAAATACCTCCCCTTAAACGTCCCGCCATGCGAAGGTATTTTGGTTCATCCCTGACAACAAAATTCATATATTATACCATATAATGATATCATAAGTATTTATCCATATACCGGTATGCCTATTTTACTTTTAATATGAACATATGCATTTTGAAAAGCAATAAAACAAGTGGTAATAGCAATTGGCTGGTGAAAATTGTATATTTTAGCATCGCGGTCGTAATCTGACCTGGACCGGCGAGAGAGACACACCCTCCCTCTCTTGTGTCTCGCATGGTACTGAGAGACTAGGGGAGGTGTGAGACTGGTTAGAGGGTTGAAGAAAGACCCCCCCCCCCCCTCTCTCTCTCTCTCTCCCTTCCATCCTCACATGAAAATACTCTATGAATATCGGGTATAATAGGGAAAATACCAGATAATTAAGGGGGGGGGGGGATTGGACACATGTGAAGGAGTAATAGGAGGTATGGAGGGATCAGGGGAATTATCTCACTTGATCACATATTGCTTTGTTTTGAGTGCCAGTGGGTTGTTTTGAAAGGCATTTTTTTATGCCTTGTCTCTTAAGAGTCCTGGCGCTTATCTCAGGTTAAAGTTGTAATACAAATATACTTATATGAATAATGAGGAGTATAAGATGAATTATACACAATAGTAGCTTATTCACTTGTATATTTTAGGCAGGTTTTCGATTATTTTCCGAAATGGATAAAGTAGATACATACATCCAGAACACTGTGGTCTTTATAAAGTTGTAAGTTTCCTATGTTCCGATATATAAAAACTTGTAACATAGATTATTGTGGTAGTGCGTGATTTTTTTTTTTTTTTTTCTATGTGATTGAGGGAGGCAAAAGGCAGAATTGCCTATAGCGAGTGCCTCCCCCATAGTTTAAAGAGTGACAGGGCCAAAATCAAGGGACGATCGAGCCAAAATACCTGGACATACGGAGTTTGAAGCAATTTAAGTCATAGGAAGAGGGAAAGACTGACTCTGGGAGAGAGTTCCAGAGCTCAGCTGTTGAGTAGAAGAAAGTTTGAGAGTAACGTTTCACTCTTGGGTTAGAGAGTTGCACAGAGTAGGGGTGGGATTGTGTTGCAAGACGGGTACCACGTGCCCTACGTAAAGGAGGTGGTATACACTGGGTATCATATATAATTAAATTATCACGTCACACATTATCAGAGCAGGCTATATTATAAGGTCGATATATCACCCTGTTTTGTGTTCTTTTATTTCAAAATTTTATTACTAAAGCGTTGTTTCCACAGAGTGATTTATTACTAAAGCGTTGTTTCCACAGAGTGATTTATTACTAAAGCGTTGTTTCCACAGTGATTTATTACTAAAGCGTTGTTTCCACAGAGTGATTTATTACTAAAGCGTTGTTTCCACAGTGATTTATTACTAAAGCGTTGTTTCCACAGAGTGATTTATTACTAAAGCGTTGTTTCCACAGTGATTTATTACTAAAGCGTTGTTTCCACAGAGTGATTTATTACTAAAGCGTTGTTTCCACAGAGTGATTTAGTACTAAAGCGTTGTTTCCACAGAGTGATTTATTACTAAAGCGTTGTTTCCACAGAGTGATTTATTACTAAAGCGTTGTTTCCACAGAGTGATTTAGTACTAAAGCGTTGTTTCCACAGAGTGATTTATTACTAAAGCGTTGTTTCCACAGAGTGATTTATTACTAAAGCGTTGTTTCCACAGAGTGATTTAGTACTAAAGCGTTGTTTCCACAGAGTGATTTATTACTAAAGCGTTGTTTCCACAGAGTGATTTAGTACTAAAGCGTTGTTTCCACAGTGATTTAGTACTAAAGCGTTGTTTCCACAGTGATTTTGATAAGTTCCTTTGTCGTTACATTGTGTCGTCCCTGTTTTTGTTTGTTTGATTTGCAAGTTTTACATTACATAATAAGTACAAACACCATTGTCTTCTGTACATATTCATCCACTTTTTGCAAGTTTTACAACAGTACATAACAAAGCTCCTTTCCTCTCTCCTGCAGGCCTAGTGTACCCGTCGTGATGGGTGGAAGACAGCGAAAGTCAGACGTTGCAAGTCAAGACAGCGGCGGCAGGGGGCGACGGAGACGAGCCAAGAGAGACGGAGAGGACAGCAGCCCCCAACTCCGCCTACGTTCCGGCAAGATGGTTCCGCACACCATAACCACACCAGTGACTTCTAACGAGGATGAGAACGATACCTATGAGCTCACTAATATTGATGACTCGGAGCATCTTATTAAAAGTAAAAAGGTGAGTACATACATACATACATACAAGTTTAAGGGGAGATTTCCACCGGGAGGATTTTTTTCTGGACCCCTTTCTCCCTCATGTTTAGCCCCATTGCTTTTGAGATTTTAAGACGTTCGCCCCATTAGTTTGGCGATTTTAAGAACCCTCGCCCCATTTCTGTCAATTTTAAGACCATTCGTGCCATTTAGGTGTCGATTTTTTCCTGGCGAGCGATAGCGAGCCTGAAATTTAAGGGGAATCGGCCTTCGGCCGGGACATTTTTCTACCGAGAAATGTACAAATTTATCTTGAAAGGGGGTCTAGGGGGAATAATTTTAAGTTTGATGGAAGTCTAGGGAATCAACTAAAAACCTCCCCTTAAAGACCGTTTTGTCCACCGAGAGAATGTGGTTACAGTCTCACGTCCTAAATGGCGGCTTTCCAGGCGGCCACGTCTCTTCAACAAACTCCCACGGCGAGTAAGAGACATGAGGGACATCTCGTTAGACAACTTCAAGAGAGCCCTAGATGTCGAACTGCAAAAAGTGCCAGACGAGCCCATCCTCGCAAGGGAGCGAGCTGTCGCTTCAAACAGTCTACTGCACCAAATCACCACCCATAACGAGGGGCGTCGCGCTCCTTGGTGCCGCTAGAAGAGCGGGGAACACATCAAAAGGTATCAAAAGGTAAGGTAAGTCCTCTTTAGTCAGGTCTTTATTTTGAGATCGGACCAGAGTACGGTACCCGAGCCCATGTCATTCTAGGTCCACCTTACCTCTACTGGGATTATCTCCAATATTATGTCTGTATGGTCCCTCACAGAATTACAATAGTGGTTTCTGTTGAGGATAAGAACGAATGCATGCGTATGAGTTAAGGGGAGATATCCACTTGAGGGATTTTTTTTTTCTGGACTCCTTTCTCCCTCATGTTTAGCCCCATTGTTTTCCTAATGTTAAGACGTTCGCCCCATTATTTTGACGATTTTAAGAACTTTCAACCCATTTCTGTCAATTTTAAGACCTTTCGTGCCATTTAGGTGTCGATTTTATCCTGGCGAGCGATAGCGAGCCTGTAATTTAAGAGGATACCGGCTTTCAGCCGGGAAATTTTTCTACCGAAAAATGTACAAATTTATCTTGAAAGGGGCTCAAGGGGGTGTAATCTTAAGCTTGAAGGATATCTAGGGACCAAACTAAAAACCTGCCCTTAACTACCATTGATGATACACAGCACCTCAATGCTGAAGAAAGTTAGTGAAAAGGATTCCTTTTATTACTGGTCTACGTTTGGAAACAAAAAAATAAATTAAAAAAAATCGAGAAGTGGGTATTGGGCCTGAGTATATAGGATAGAATAGATAGATAGAACGTTTGGGCAATATAGGATAGAATAGATAGATAGAACGTTTGGGCAATATAGGATAGAATAGATAGATAGAACGTTTGGGCAATATAGGATAGAATAGATAGATAGAACGTTTGGGCAATATAGGATAGAATAGATAGATAGAACGTTTGGGCAATATAGGATAGAATAGATAGATAGAACGTTTGGGCAATATAGGATAGAATAGATAGATAGAACGTTTGGGCAATATAGGATAGAATAGATAGATAGAACGTTTGGGCAATATAGGATAGAATAGATAGATAGAACGTTTGGGCAATATAGGATAGAATAGATAGATAGAACGTTTGGGCAATATAGGATAGAATAGATAGATAGAACGTTTGGGCAATATAGGATAGAATAGATAGATAGAACGTTTGGGCAATATAGGATAGAATAGATAGATAGAACGTTTGGGCAATATAGGATAGAATAGATAGATAGAACGTTTGGGCAATATAGGATAGAATAGATAGATAGAACGTTTGGGCAATATAGGATAGAATAGATAGATAGAACGTTTGGGCAATATAGGATAGAATAGATAGATAGAACGTTTGGGCAATATAGGATAGAATAGATAGATAGAACGTTTGAGCAATATAGGATAGAATAGATAGATTGAACGTTTGGGCAATATAGGATAGAATAGATAGATAGAACGTTTGGGCAATATAGGATAGAATAGATAGATAGAACGTTTGGGCAATATAGGATAGAATAGATAGATAGAACGTTTGGGCAATATAGGATAGAATAGATAGATAGAACGTTTGGGCAATATAGGATAGAATAGATAGATAGAACGTTTGGGCAATATAGGATAGAATAGATAGATAGAACGTTTGGGCAATATAGGATAGAATAGATAGATAGAACGTTTGGGCAATATAGGATAGAATAGATAGATAGAACGTTTGGGCAATATAGGATAGAATAGATAGATAGAACGTTTGGGCAATATAGGATAGAATAGATAGATAGAACGTTTGGGCAATATAGGATAGAATAGATAGATAGAACGTTTGGGCAATATAGGATAGAATAGATAGATAGAACGTTTGGGCAATATAGGATAGAATAGATAGATAGAACGTTTGAGCAATATAGGATAGAATAGATAGATAGAACGTTTGAGCAATATAGGATAGAATAGATAGATAGAACGTTTGAGCAATATAGGATAGAATAGATAGAACGTTTGAGCAATATAGGATAGAATAGATAGAACGTTTGAGCAATATAGGATAGAATAGATAGATAGAACGTTTGAGCAATATAGGATAGAATAGATAGAACGTTTGAGCAATATAGGATAGAATAGATAGAACGTTTGAGCAATATAGGATAGAATAGATAGATTGAACGTTTGAGCAATATAGGATAGAATAGAATAGATAGAACGTTTGAGCAATATAGGATAGAATAGATAGAACGTTTGGGCAATATAGGATAGAATAGATAGAACGTTTGAGCAATATAGGATAGAATAGATAGAACGTTTGAGCAATATAGGATAGAATAGATAGAACGTTTGAGCAATATAGGATAAAATAGATAGAACGTTTGAGCAATATAGGATAGAATAGATAGAACGTTTGGGCAATATAGGATAGAATAGATAGAACGTTTGAGCAATATAGGATAGAATAGATAGAACGTTTGAGCAATATAGGATAGAATAGATAGAACGTTTGAGCAATATAGGATAGAATAGATAGAACGTTTGAGCAATATAGGATAGAATAGATAGAACGTTTGAGCAATATAGGATAGAATAGATAGAACGTTTGAGCAATATAGGATAGAATAGATAGAACGTTTGAGCAATATAGGATAGAATAGATAGAACGTTTGAGCAATATAGGATAGAATAGAATAGATAGAACGTTTGAGCAATATAGGATAGAATAGATAGAACGTTTGGGCAATATAGGATAGAATAGATAGAATAGATAGAACGTTTGAGCAATATAGGATAGAATAGATAGAACGTTTGAGCAATTTAGGTGTCGATTTTTTCCTGGCGAGCGATAGCGAGCCTGTAATTTAAGAGGAGCCGGCCTTCGGCCGGGACATTTTTCTACCGAAAAATGTACAAATTTATCTTGAAAGGGGGTCTAGGGGGAGTAATTTTAAGCTTGATGGAAGTCTAGGGAATCAACTAAAAACCTCCCCTTAAGTGAGAGGAAGGAATATTGATGGGGCACAGATCATAATTATAGACCGGCCTCACTACCACATATTGATGGGGCACAGATCATATAGACCGGCCTCACTACCACATATAGACCGGCCTCACTACCACATACCCCTGAACCTACTGATAATCTATATTTGGTTAAGTTCACCACAACATCCAACACCCCCAATGAAATAATTAAGACTTAAGAGTTTGAGACCTGATGGAGATGTGGGTTCATTGTGTTATAGTCGCTCTGTAACTCGAAAAGGACTAGATTAATCGAGGTAATATCTCTATCAAATATGAAGACTTGGATAAGGAATATGTGTGGAAATTGACAGCTCATTTGCCCCAGCCCTTATTGAGTTACAGAGATTAGAGTTTACGATTTCTGCCTGACCTAAAATGAACGTACTATAGTGACCTACACTCGGGCAATACAATACAATAACAATGGTAACCTCTGATATGAAGTATGCCAATGTTGATGTTATGCAGCACTTTATTAAACATTGCAAAACGTAAAACATTGCAGATAGGCAGTACAGGATGGTTCTTTGTTATGGAAAGTATGTTTGTTAAATTTCTGATTGGGGTGGAGAAAATCTTGTTACTTTCAACTCCTTCAAGACCCTGTTTCTCCCTCTGTCTCTCCATCACAATCTTTCACAAGACTATCAACTATTCTTCAACAATACACAACTCAACCCTTCATTTGTTTTCAATATTCTTGGTGTATCTTTTTCATCCAACCTTTCTTGAAAATATCATATTACCACTCTTGCTAAAACAGCTTCCCAAAAGTTAGGTGTGCTCAACCGTCTCTGTGGGTTCTTCACGCCCGTACAGCTTCTTGCTCCGTATCAGGGCACAGTGCGCCCCCGTTTTGAGTATTGTTCCCATGTGTGGGCCCTGTGGGGAGGCTCGACCCATACCGCACTTTTCAAACGAGTAGAATCAAAAGTGTTTCACCTCATAAACTTCTCAAACGAGTAGAATCAAAAGTGTTTCACCTCATAAACTTCTCAAACGAGTAGAATCAAAAGTGTTTCACCTCATAAACTTCTCAAACGAGTAGAATCAAAAGTGTTTCACCTCATAAACTTCTCAAACGAGTAGAATCAAATGTGTTTCACCTCATAAACTTCTCAAACGAGTAGAATCAAAAGTGTTTCACCTCATAAACTTCTCAAACGAGTAGAATCAAAAGTGTTTCACCTCATAAACTTCTCAAACGAGTAGAATCAAAAGTGTTTCACCTCATAAACTTCTCAAACGAGTAGAATCAAAAGTGTTTCACCTCATAAACTTCTCAAACGAGTAGAATCAAAAGTGTTTCACCTCATAAACTTCTCAAACGAGTAGAATCAAAAGTGTTTCACCTCATAAACTTCTCAAACGAGTAGAATCAAAGGTGTTTCACCTCATAAACTCACTTCCTCTTACTAGAGATGCAACATTGCGGCGTGTCTGACAGAAGTCATCAATACACTACAGACAAATATCCACAATAACGCCTCTTTCTACTCAAGGTTTAACTTACCAATTCCCAAGGTACTGTATGTGGGACACTCTTTATAATTCCCAAGGTACTGTATGTGGGACACTCTTTATAATTCCCAAGGTACTGTATGTGGGACACTCTTTATAATTCCCAAGGTACTGTATGTGGGACACTCTTTATAATTCCCAAGGTACTGTATGTGGGACACTCTTTATAATTCCCAAGGTACTGTATGTGGGACACTCTTTATAATTCCCAAGGTACTGTATGTGGGACACTCTTTATAATTCCCAAGGTACTGTATGTGGGACACTCTTTATAATTCCCAAGGTACTGTATGTGGGACACTCTTTATAATTCCCAAGGTACTGTATGTGGGACACTCTTTATAATTCCCAAGGTACTGTATGTGGGACACTCTTTATAATTCCCAAGGTACTGTATGTGGGACACTCTTTATA
Organism: Paralithodes platypus; assembly: GCA_032716605.1. Lineage (NCBI taxonomy): Eukaryota > Metazoa > Arthropoda > Malacostraca > Decapoda > Lithodidae > Paralithodes > Paralithodes platypus. The sequence continues at coordinate 2,583,203 of CM064542.1, read as the reverse complement.
ATTCCCAAGGTACTGTATGTGGGACACTCTTTATAATTCCCCTCCTTAAGTCAACCAGTGGGAGATGAAGTCACCATTGCTTATATTATTTTAAGTGTGTCAGTGTGTCAACATTCTTAAACTAATAATAAATAATTCATTTTAATATCAAGTGTGTCTTAAGTTATTGACTTTTGACCCACTAACACAGATTGTTTTCATGTTGTTACTTCGTGGAGTGTGCGACATGCGTCAATGCATTACCTTATCTAAGATTGCTATCACAGGTACCGATAGATTTTGACCCACTAACACAATTTTGTTCATATAATCAATTCATGGCGTGCGTGAGATGAGTCCATGCATCACCTTACCTTCTATTACAGGTATACAGACAATTATAAATTGATGTGGGGGCGCTCGGTTATGGCCTTGGCCTTGCTCGAGACCTTGGAGAGTATTATCTGTTCTCACGTCTTTCTAGGTGTACCCCTTGGTGCAGCTTCCCCCACGTTCATGGACTTGCATTTGTTCACCCATCTTAGTTCATCCATACTCTCCACTTGCCCAAACCATGCATTTGTTCACCCATCTTAGTTCATCCATTTGTTCACCCATCTTAGTTCATCCATCCTCTCCACTTGCCCAAACCATCCAAAATAACACTATATTTTGACACCTTAACAGAGATCTTTGTCATATAAGTGATTCCTTAAGGGAGCCCACCTCGCTTTTTTTCTCTTTCTCTCCCTCTCTCTTTGGCTTGTATCCATTCGGTCTCATTCAGCCTACTATTTTAAGATGTTTACCCCCATCCAGGTGTCAATATTTTCCTGGCGAGTGGTAGCGAGCCAGCATATATATATTTTTGTTTTGACAGCAAGCTAAATTTGTACATTTTTCGATAGAAAAATGTCTCCGGCGAAGCCGGATTTCTCCATACAATGCTGGCTCGCTATCGCTCGCCAGGAAGAAATCAACACCTGGATAGGGATAAACGTCTTAAAACAGTTGGCTGAATGGATACAAGCCAGGGAAAGACAGAAAAGGAGAGAAAGATAAAAAAAGTGGGTGACCCCTCTTAAGTGCGTGAGAGGCGTCAATGCATCACATAAGAAACATAAGAAAATGGGAGTCTGCAGAAAGCCGATTGGCCTAAGCAAGGCAGATCCCTGTCCCACACAACCCCAATTCAATTACAAAGCCCAATTATAGGCTCAACACTCTAATACCCTGAGGATCATCTTACCAAAACGGTTAGAGATTAACGCAGGATTATGGAGGTCTGCAGAGCGCTGATTGGCCCAACCCGGCTGATCCCCCTTCACACCCAACCCTTCTCGTCCATATGCTTATCCAATTTTATCTTAAAGCTCCCTACAGTTTTAGATCCCACTATAGCACTTGGTAGTCCATTCCACCCATCTACAACTCTGTTACCAAACCAATACTTGCCTATATCTTTTCTGAAACTAAATTTATCTAATTTTGAAACCATTGGTACGAGTTCTTTCGCTATCACTGAGCTTTAGTACATTTGTCATGTCCCCTTTGTTAATCCCACTAACCCACTTGAACACCTCTATCATATCCCCTCTAACTCTGCGTCTCTCTAACGAATGTAAACCTAATTTCTTCAACCTTTCTTCATACGAAAGATTTCTAATATTATGGATCATTTTTGTCATTCTACGCTGTACTCTCTCCAATGAATCTATGTCCATTCTGTAATAAGGACACCAAAATTGGACAGCATAATCCATATGGGGTCTCACTAATGACAAGTAAAGTTTTAAGATAACATCAGCAGTTCTGTTACTCACACTCCTAGAGATGAACCCGAGAATCCTGTTTGCCTTATTACGAACGCTTATACACTGTTTTCTAGGCTTCAAATCATTGCTAACAAACACACCTAGATCTTTCTCACAGTCTGAATTTTCTAATTCTAAATTAGCTAGTTTATATTTAACATTTGTTTGCATCTTCCCTATCTTTAATACCTTGCATTTGTCAATGTTAAACTTCATCTGCCAATTTACTGACCATTCATGTAAGGTATCTAGATCCCTTTGGAGGCACTCTATATCGCTATCTGAATCAATTGATCTCCCTATTTTAGTATCGTCTGCGAATTTGCTTATCCTACTAGTTATACCTAAATCTAGGTCATTTATGTATATAAGAAACAACAGGGGACCTAATACCGATCCCTGGGGGACACCACTTTTGACTGCTCCCCATTCTGACTTGGTACCATCACCTTATCCGGGAGTTATGTATTATGCCTATACTGTACAGAGATGTTGACCTACTGACAGACCATCATTTAACAAACACAATAAGGGCAGATGGGACGTTATTCTGACCCCCCCCCCCCTTCTTCCTCATGTTGAGCCCCATTAATTTTCAGATTTTAAGATGTTTGCCCCGTTAGTTTGTTGATTTTAACACTTACGGTGCGGGCATATTTCCACCTATCTCCGCCATATTAGGGCTCATTCAGGCACTCCTCATTAATTAGGCAAGTGTCCGAATGAAATTAAATGTATTCAGCCGAAAACTAGAAGAAAATAGCTTCAAAATAACACCAAAATAAGCTTCGTAGCTCGCGGGGTTCACCCGCAGCGCTATCATAGACATTCACTAAAATGAGCAATTCTCGCTAGTGTCTCGCTACATTTGCCTTTGGCAGCACTGTAGGCTATCTCGTGAGACTCTGACTCAGAGCCCTCAGTGCCGCGGCCGCCTGGCTGGGAAAAGAACGTGTGACCTGTCACGCTCCCGCTCCCTCGCACTCAATTTTACAGGCTTTAAGAGGTTTCAAAAGCCTGTAAATTGCAGTATATTGCCATGGCGTTCAAGAACGTCTCCCGCAGGGAAAGGGTTAAAAAAAATTGCCCCATTTCTTTGTCAATATTAAGACCTTTCGTGCTATTTAGATGTCGATTATTTTCCCTGGCGAACGATAGTGAGCCTGTAATGTTGGAAGAACCGGCCTTTGGCCAGGATATTTTTCTACCAAAAAATGTACAAATTAATGTAGAAGGGGCATCTAAAGTATTGTGTTTAAAGTTTAATGGAGGTCTAGGGAGGAAACTAAACAAATAATTATTATTTCATATTTTTTCACCAACCAATTTTACTTATAAACTCAATCAATGAAATCAACCAATACATGTGGCACTCCAAGGACTCGAACCTAGGACACTCACACCGAAATTCCGCGCATTTGTGCATTACCCTATCAAGACAGTTAAAGAATGATGCACAAGTCTACGATTTATTATGCAGTTTCGAATTATGCATATTAATTCGAGCATGTACATATATTCCAACTGCGCCTAATGGATAGACGAATGGAAGGCGTAATTAATGGAACACTTAGAGGGAGACGAGCCGCTTGTTTGGTCATTCATTCCTTTATTTCTTAGTTTCCTCACTAGACCTAAATCAAGCTTAAAACAAAATACCCTAGACCCCCCCTTCAAGATAAATTTGTACATTTTTCGATAGAAAAATTTACCGGCCGAAGGCCGGTTCCTCTTAAAATGTCATGCTCGCTTTCGCTCGCCAGGAAAAAATCGACAACTAAATGGCACGAAAGGTCATAAAATAGACAAAGAAATGGGGCGAAAGGTGTTAAAATCGCCAAACTAATGGGCCGAACGTCTTAAAGTCCCAAAAGTAATGGGGCTAAACATAAGGGAGAAGGGGGATCCAGAAAAACGCTCTTCCTCCCCTTAACCCTCGGGAAGGCCTCTGTGTAAATTGCTCCCGAACCAGAATTAATTGATATGAAGTAATGGGCCTCCACGCCTTCCCCTTAACCCGTTCAGTACCGGGGACGTCCTTTTCATCATATTCTGGCAACTATTAGACGATTTTATGCAGCTTAGGAAGGACCTCTAGCTATTAATAAGGCTTCAAAATATCTCCACCAACCCATTTAACTACCACAGCTCCTCCTTCCCTAGCTGCATATCGTCTAAATCTAGCTAGAATAAAATATAACACGCGTCGCTGGTACTCAAAGGGTTAACCAACACATTAAGTGCCTTGAGTATGCCAGCACATCACCTCCCGACTCCAATAAGGGTTATCTGTGTGTGTCAAGCATCGTTATCTGATCAGGCGTTATCTGATTGGCCTTTCTTCCTCAAACACTGCTTCAAAACACTGCGGCTTATCAACGTTTTTTTTTTTTTTTTTTTCTATATTCCAACTTACTTCCTCTCGGGCATAGGCTGAGAGCCTTAACATTCACCGCTTTACAATGAACAGTGAAGCCCGTGAGGTCTTGTTCCAGTCTAGGGAGTGAGACATGTGAAGCATGTAGAGTACAACGAGCACCTGCCATCTTGCCTTCACATGAGGCACGGTGCTCACTCATGGCCCGAAACGACCCCATCTCTGAAGCCACCTCGTTCCCGTGCTTCACTGTCTCAACCCCTACACTCGGACTCTCACACTTACACACACACAACGCCACCTGTTGAGCAGATAACTCACCAGGCATTGCACCCCTATAGCATATTTTGAATATGGGAATATTCATACAGTGCTATTTAATCAGGGAACAATGAGGGTATTTTATTGACGTTTCGGTGGGCTTGTGGTAATGCACTGATACCAGGTACAGCACAAATTCCATCCCAATAATATCTTCCCATTGATACATCGGGATTTGAACCCGGGACCTTTGGATTACCAGGCCAGTGGCAAGACCACTCCACCACACCTCCCCTACTGTTTAATGAATGGATGGCCGGATTTATTTTGCTAATTTATTTATCTTATTATTTTTATTCCTCTCTAGACCTCCATGAAGCTTATAAAAACACTCGCCCATGACACTCCTTCAAGATTTGTTTTTACATTTTCCGATATACAAATTTCCCGGCCAAAGGCCGGTTCCTCTTAAATTTCAGGCTCGCTCTCACTCGCCAGGAAAAAATCGACAACTAAATTACACAAATAGTCTTAATGTTGACTAAGAAATGGGGCGAAAGATCTTAAAATCCCCAAACTAATGGGCTGAACGTCTTATAATCTAAAAACTAATGGGGCTAAACATGAGGAAGAAGGGAGGCCAGAAAAACGGCCCATCTCCCCTTAATATATCACGACTGATGATTTTACATTCAGTACAATTGTTGTTCTTTAGCAGTACCGTATACAAACAGAAAATACAATTGTGGTTCAGAGTTCATTTAGCAGTACCGTATACAAACAGAAAATACAATTGTTGTTCAGAGTTCATTTAGCAGTACCGTATAGGAACATAACAAATAAATGTAACTTGGGAGACTGCTTGGGAGACTGCTTGGGAGACTGCTTGGGAGACTGCTTGGGAGACTGCTTGGGAGACTGCTTGGGAGACTGCTTGGGAGACTGCTTGGGAGACTGCTTGGGAGACTGCTTGGGAGACTGCTTGGGAGACTGCTTGGGAGACTGCTTGGGAGACTGCTTGGGAGACTGCTTGGGAGACTGCTTGGGAGACTGCTTGGGAGACTGCTTGGGATAGGTGGTAGTGTTCAAAAGTGGTACGGAGGAGACATGACTCTCAAACCGAAGCCATTTAGTTTGTAGACTGGAATGATTATGAGAAGGAATTCAAGAAAATTAAGGGGAGACTGGCCGTTTGTTTGGTCTATTAATTCATTTATTTGTTTAGTTTCCTCCCTAGACCTCCATCAAGCTTAGAAAAACACCCCCGAGACCCCCCTTCAAGATAAATTGTTTGGTCTATTAATTCATTTATTTGTTTAGTTTCCTCCCTAGACCTCCATCAAGCTTAGAAAAACACCCCTGAGACCCCCCTTCAAGATTAATTTGTACATTTTTCGGTAGAAAAATGTCCCGACCGAAGGCCGTTTCCTCTTAAAATTGCAGGCTCGCTGTCGCTCGATAGGATACAATCGACACCTAAATGGCACGAAAGGTCTTAAAATTGACAACGAAATGGTGCGAAAGGTGTTAAAATCACCAAACTAATGGGCCGAACGTCTTATAATCTGAAAACTAAATGGGGCTAAACATGAGGGAGAAAGTGGTGCAGAAAACCAACCCATCTCCCCTTAACATGAATCAGCATTGTGTTGGCCCTTTGGTCACTGCCAAGGACATAATTGCCGACTTGCGAGTTTCGTTCTATAAGGAAGTTGGAGCTGTAGACATCGATATTTAGCAGCATATACAGATAAAATACGGTCGGTCGTAGTACATTTATAAATACGGTCGGTCGTAGTACATTTATAAATACGGTCGGTCGGTCGTAGTCCATTTATAAATACATAAAACCCAATGCAACATACCATTTATCCATCAGAAACGTACCCCTTATTCTTGCATTTCTGTTTAATATCGATGTTCACAGCTCCAACTTCCTTATAGCCTGACACTCGCAAGTGGTCAATTCGAACTGTAAACCACAATTTGATCTTTGCACATGCAATCATATAACAGACTGAAACAAAGAGACGCGGGGGATGGTTCACTTTTTGGCCGATTTTTGCATGTATTCGTTATTTTTCTAGTTTCCTCCCTAGACCTCCATCAAATTAAAAAAAAACATCCATTAGATCCCCCTTCTAGATTAAATTGTACATTTTTCGGTAGAAAAATTTCCCGGCCAAAGGCCGGTTCTTCCAACACTATTGTTCGCCAGGGAAAAAATCGACACCTAAATAGCACGAAAGGTCTAAATACTGACGAAGAAATGGGGTGAATGGTCTTAAAATCGACTAACTAATGGGGCAAACATCTTAACATCTGAAAACTAATGGGGCTAAACATGAGGGAGAAAGTGGTCCAGAAAACCGGGCCATCCCTTGGGCATGGGTTCAATCCTCCACAGGTTAAGTTATTATTTGACATGCACCCCTGTGGCCTCCCAAGCCCTCTCTGCATTAGCATACATTAGAGGTGTAGTAGACCATGGTTACATATACAGTGTCAAGGCTAGTACCTGGTCAGCATGATCAAGCTAATTACACTGGTTACAGATAACATTCACATCCACAGCCATTCCAACAGTACTGTCCCGCCCGAAGGTCGGTTCCTAATAAAAATGTCATGCTCGCTATCGCTCGCCAGGGAAAAATGTACACCTAAGTGGCATGAAAGGTCTTAATATTGACAAATAAATGGGGTGAAAGGTCTCAAAATCGCCAAACTAATGGAACTAACATCTTAAAATCTCAAAACTAATGGGGCTGAACATGAGGGAGAAGGGGGTTCCGAAAAACAAACCATGCCCCTTAACCCGTGGAGCCCCGGCTAGTTTTGTAATGTTTGCGCACCAGAACCCGGCCGGTTTTCAAAAAAATGGTTTTATTCCAGAAACAATAGCGAATGGGTTAGGAATGAAGGAAAAACCACGAAAAACCGCTCAAAAAGCTTAAAAAATGGTCCTACAGAGCCCCCAAAAACGGATTTTACAAGAGTAAAAAATTGAAGGCAATTATCCCAAAAAACCAGGTTATTGCGCGCTCGCGCGCACGCACGTGGACTTTGAGAGTTTTCAACCATCGGCACGGTTGCGTGGTATACGTACACAGTTCCCATACAAATCTGAGCCCTCTTGAGTGGCTACACCTGAGGTTACGGTCGGCGCAATTAGGGTGACGCGCCAGGCGCGTCTCTGGGGCTGTGCGTTACATACATCGCCGACGCGTCAGGCGCGTCGCTGGGGCTGTACGGGTTAAGGAGAGAGGTGAACGAGTGGAAGAAATAGAGGGAATGGAAGAGAAAGAGTCAATTAGGAGGTGATAAAGCCGCTGTTACACCAACGTTATTTCCGGCAATTTTCCATGAGCAATTTTTTTCTGGTGATATTTAGGGATATTTTGGCATTGGAATCGGACACTAGATCGAAGTTAGATTATGTTAGGTTGTTTAATTCGCATGGAACTTATATTTTGAAGCTACCAGACAACAATTGCCCGTACAAATTGACGGAAAAATCGCTCGTGTGACACCGGCTTAATATAATTTATTGATTTCACTCCCAGCCCCAAATACCTCCCAGTGAAATTAATGAAGGCATGTGATCCTCCCGGGATTCGAACCTGAGTTACCACATACATATCTTAAACACACTAACCATTACACCATCAAGACAGTTAAGAGGTTAAGGGGAGGTTTCCACTTGAGGGATTTTTTTTCGAACTTCCTTCTCCCTCATGTTTAGCCCCATTGCTTTTGAGATTTTAAGACGTTCGCTCCATTAGTTTGACGATTTTAAGAACCCTCGCCCCATTTAAGTCAATTTTAAGACTATTCGTGCCATTTAGGTGTCGATTTTTTCCTGGCGAGCGATAGCGAGCCTGTAATTTAAGGGGAACCGGCCTACGGCCGGGAAATTTTTCTACCGAAAAATGTACAAATTTATCTTGAAAGGGGGTCTAGGGGGAGTAATTTTAAGCATGATGGAAGTCTAGGGAATCAACTTAGAGATCAGGCATTTTGGCTCGAACGTCCCTTGATTTTGGCCCTGTCACTCTTTCAACTATGGGGGAGGCACTCGCTATAGGCAGTTATGCCTTTTGCCTCCCTCAATCACATAGAAAAAAAAACAAAAAAAAAACAAAGCTAAAAACCTCCCCTTAAGTACATGACTACGATTATATATCCATTTATGGAATACTGGATATCAATCTGATCATGTACTCAGACCCAACTGCACACTGAATAGCTTTATGTTTAAGTGAAAGAACAATATATGGGGCACAGATCTTTAAGGACCGACCTCGCTATGAAATGTTCCTATCTACAGTAATTAAGGTCAAGGAGAGAGAGAAAAGGTGAGAAAATAGATGAGGAAGAAGAAGAAGAAGGCTGGGCTCTAAATCAATCCTTCAACACCCTCAACACCCACCCTCAACACCCTCAACACCCTCCCCACCCTCAACACCCTCCCCACTAGTCTATGTAATGTAATCCCTTAGCGGCTAATATCTCGATACTCAATGGAAACATATGCAACTACTATGTCTCTGCACCATAATAATGCCAAGTTGCTATACTTAGCACCCTATTTCACTACACAATCTTCAAAATAACTGAGAAATCTTGATGGGAACTTTGCAATTTACCGTGACTTGAAAATAAAGACTACACTACTACTACACCCTCCCTCCCTCCCTCCTCTATCATCTCCCTTCCTTCTCCCTTCCTCTCTCATCTACCTTCATCACCTTAGTCTGTTACCTCCTCCATCATCACCTTAGTCTGTTACCTCCCCCTTCATCACCTTAGTCTGTTACCTCCTCCATCATCACCTTAGTCTGTTACCTCCTCCATCATCACCTTAGTCTGTTACCTCCTCCATCATCACCTTAGTCTGTTACCTCCTCCATCATCACCTTAGTCTGTTACCTCCTCCATCATCACCTTAGTCTGTTACCTCCTCCATCATCACCTTAGTCTGTTACCTCCTCCATCATCACCTTAGTCTGTTACCTCCTCCATCATCACCTTAGTCTGTTACCTCCTCCATCATCACCTTAGTCTGTTACCTCCTCCATCATCACCTTAGTCTGTTACCTCCTCCATCATCACCTTAGTCTGTTACCTCCTCCATCATCACCTTAGTCTGTTACCTCCTCCATCATCACCTTAGTCTGTTACCTCCTCCATCATCACCTTAGTCTGTTACCTCCTCCATCATCACCTTAGTCTGTTACCTCCTCCATCATCACCTTAGTCTGTTACCTCCTCCATCATCACCTTAGTCTGTTACCTCCTCCATCATCACCTTAGTCTGTTACCTCCTCCATCATCACCTTAGTCTGTTACCTCCTCCATCATCACCTTAGTCTGTTACCTCCTCCATCATCACCTTAGTCTGTTACCTCCTCCATCATCACCTTAGTCTGTTACCTCCTCCATCATCACCTTAGTCTGTTACCTCCTCCATCATCACCTTAGTCTGTTACCTCCTCCATCATCACCTTAGTCTGTTACCTCCTCCATCATCACCTTAGTCTGTTACCTCCTCCATCACTCACCTTAGTCTGTTACCTCCATCATCACTACCTCCTCCATCATCACCTTAGTCTGTTACCTCCTCCCTCACCAGTCTGTTACATCATCACCTTAGTCTGTTACCTCCTCCATCATCACCTTAGTCTGTTACCATCATCCACATAACCTTAGTCTGTTACCTCCTCATCATATCACACCTTAGTCTGTTACCTCCTCCATCATCACCTTAGTCTGTTACCTCCTCCATCATCACCTTAGTCTGTTACCTCCTCCATCATCACCTTAGTCTGTTACCTCCTCCATCATCACCTTAGTCTGTTACCTCCTCCATCATCACCTTAGTCTGTTACCTCCTCCATCATCACCTTAGTCTGTTACCTCCTCCATCATCACCTTAGTCTGTTACCTCCTCCTTCATCTCCCCACTCTCTCATCTCCCTCCCTCCCCCCTTCCTTCTTCTGTCTCCTTCTTTCCACCCCTCTTTGTTGATCTCCCTCTCACTTCCTCCCTCATCATATCATCCTCCCCCCCCTCCCCCCCCCGCCCTCCCTCACTCCCTCCTTCATCCTCATTTCCTCCCCCCTCACAACTTAAGGGGGTGACCTGCTTTTTGTTATTTCTGTTCTTCTCTCTCTTTCTCTGGCTTGTATCCATTCGGCCCCATTCAGCCAACTATTTTAAGACGTTTATCCCAATCTAGGTGTCGATTTATTGCTGGCGACCGATAGCGAGCCAGCATTATAATATTATGAAGAAATCCGGCTTCGCCGGAGACATTTTTCTATCGAAAAATGTACAAATTTAGCCTGCTGTCAAACAAAAATAAAAAATATGCTGGCTCGCTACCGCTCACCAGTAAAAAAATGACACCTGGATGGGGATAAACGTCTTAGAACAGTAGGCTGAATGGGTCCAAATGGATACAAGCCAGAGAAAGATAGAAAAGGACAGAACCAAAACAGGTCACCCCCCTTAAAGTTTATAAAAATACCCGCCCAAGACTCCGCTTCAAGATAAATTTGTACAGTCTTCGGTAGACAAATGTCCTGGGCGAAGCTAGCCGGTTCCTCTTTAATTACAGGCTTGCTATCGCTCGCCAGGAAAAACTCGACACCTAAATGACACAAAAAGTATTAACCCTCTCAGACATATGACGCGATGTTGAGCCTATTGGGGATACTTTAAAGCCTTTGTTACCATCAGGGGTATTTATAAACCTTTAGTTTAGTTACTTCAACCTCTGCAGTTGTCTTTGAGTTAGCTGTGTTGAGCCTATTGGGGATACTTTAAAGCCTTTGTTACCATCAGGGGTATTTAGAAACCTTTAGTTTAGTTACTTCAACCTCTGCAGTTGTCTTTCAGTTAGCTGTGTTGAGCCTATTGGGGATACTTTAAAGCCTTTGTTACCATCAGGGGTATTTAGAAACCTTTAGTTTAGTTACTTCAACCTCTGCAGTTGTCTTTGAGTTAGCTGTGTTGAGCCTATTGGGGATACTTTAAAGCCTTTGTTACCATCAGGGGTATTTAGAAACCTTTAGTTTAGTTACTTCAACCTCTGCAGTTGTCTTTGAGTTAGCTGTGTTGAGCCTATTGGGGATACTTTAAAGCCTTTGTTACCATCAGGGGTATTTAGAAACCTTTAGTTTAGTTACTTCAACCTCTTCAGTTGTCTTTGAGTTAGCTGTGTTGAGCCTATTGGGGATACTTTAAAGCCTTTGTTACCATCAGGGGTATTTAGAAACCTTTAGTTTAGTTACTTCAACCTCTGCAGTTGTCTTTGAGTTAGCTGTGTTGAGCCTATTAGGGATACTTTAAAGCCTTTGTTACCATCAGGGGTATTTAGAAACCTTTAGTTTAGTTACTTCAACCTCTGCAGTTGTCTTTGAGTTAGCTGTGTTGAGCCTATTAGGGATACTTTAAAGCCTTTGTTACCATCAGGGGTATTTAGAAACCTTTAGTTTAGTTACTTCAACCTCTGCAGTTGTCGAGTTAGCTGTGTTGAGCCTATTAGGGATACTTTAAAGCCTTTGTTACCATCAGGGGTATTTAGAAACCTTTAGTTTAGTTACTTCAACCTCTGCAGTTGTCTTGAGTTAGCTGTGTTGAGCCTATTAGGGATACTTTACAGCCTTTGTTACCATCAGGGGTATTTATAAACCTTTAGTTTAGTTACTTCAACCTCTGCAGTTGTCTTTGAGTTAGCTGTGTTGAGCCTATTGGGGATACTTTAAAGCCTTTGTTACCATCAGGGGTATTTGTAAAACCTTTAGTTTAGTTACTTCAACCTCTGCAGTTTGTCTTTGAGTTAGCTGTGTTGAGCCTATTGGGGATACTTTAAAGCCTTTGTTACCATCAGGGGTATTTAGAAACCTTTAGTTTAGTTACTTCAACCTCTGCAGTTGTCTTTGAGTTAGCTGTGTTGAGCCTATTGGGGATACTTTAAAGCCTTTGTTACCATCCGGGGTATTTAGAAACCTTTAGTTTAGTTACTTCAACCTCTGCAGTTGTCTTTGAGTTAGCTGTGTTGAGCCTATTGGGGATACTTTAAAGCCTTTGTTACCATCATGGGTATTTAGAAACCTTTAGTTTAGTTACTTCAACCTCTGCAGTTGTCTTTGAGTTAGCTGTGTTGAGCCTATTGGGGATACTTTAAAGCCTTTGTTACCATCAGGGGTATTTAGAAACCTTTAGTTTAGTTACTTCAACCTCTGCAGTTGTCTTTGAGTTAGCTGTGTTGAGCCTATTAGGGATACTTAAAGCCTTTGTTACCATCAGGGGTATTTAGAAACCTTTAGTTTAGTTACTTCAACCTCTGCACTTGTCTTTGAGTTAGCTGTGTTGAGCCTATTGGGGATACTTTAAAGCCTTTGTTACCATCAGGGGTATTTAGAAACCTTTAGTTTAGTTACTTCAACCTCTGCAGTTGTCTTTGAGTTAGCTGTGTTGAGCCTATTGGGGATACTTTAAAGCCTTTGTTACCATCAGGGATATTTAGAAACCTTTAGTTTAGTTACTTCAACCTCTGCAGTTGTCTTTGAGTTAGCTGTGTTGAGCCTATTGGGGATACTTTAAAGCCTTTGTTACCATCAGGGGTATTTAGAAACCTTTAGTTTAGTTACTTCAACCTCTGCAGTTGTCTTTGAGTTAGCTGTGTTGAGCCTATTGGGGATACTTTAAAGCCTTTGTTACCATCAGGGGTATTTAGAAACCTTTAGTTTAGTTACTTCAACCTCTGCAGTTGTCTTTGAGTTAGCTGTGTTGAGCCTATTGGGGATACTTTAAAGCCTTTGTTACCATCAGGGGTATTTAGAAACCTTTAGTTTAATTACTTCAACCTCTGCAGTTGTCTTTGAGTTAGCTGTGTTGAGCCTATTGGGGATACTTTAAAGCCTTTGTTACCATCAGGGGTATTTAGAAACCTTTAGTTTAGTTACTTCAACCTCTGCAGTTGTCTTATGAGTTAGCTGTGTTGAGCCTATTGGGGATACTTTAAAGCCTTTCTTACCATCAGGGGTATTTTGAAACCTTTAGTTCAGTTACTTCAACCTCTGCAGTTGTCTTTGAGTTAGCTGTGTTGAGCCTATTGGGGATACTTTAAAGCCTTTGTTACCATCAGGGGTATTTAGAAACCTTTAGTTTAGTTACTTCAACCTCTGCAGTTGTCTTTGAGTTAGCTGTGTTGAGCCTATTGGGGATACTTTAAAGCCTTTGTTACCATCAGGGGTATTTAGAAACCTTTAGTTTAGTTACTTCAACCTCTGCAGTTGTCTTTGAGTTAGCTGTGTTGAGCCTATTGGGGATACTTTAAAGCCTTTGTTACCATCAGGGGTATTTAGAAACCTTTAGTTTAGTTACTTCAACCTCTGCAGTTGTCTTTGAGTTAGCTGTGTTGAGCCTATTGGGGTAACTTTAAAGCCTTTGTTACCATCAGGGGTATGTTGCAACCTTAAGTTCAGTTACTTCAACCTCTGCAGTTGTCTTGAGTTAGCTGTGTTGAGCCTATTGGGGATACTTTAAAGCCTTTGTTACCATCAGGGGTATTTAGAAACCTTTAGTTTAGTTACTTCAACCTCTGCAGTTGTCTTTGAGTTAGCTGTCTTGAGCCTATTGGGGATACTTTAAAGCCTTTGTTACCATCAGGGGTATTTAGAAACCTTTAGTTTAGTTACTTCAACCTCTGCAGTTGTCTTTGAGTTAGCTGTGTTGAGCCTATTGGGGATACTTTAAAGCCTTTGTTACCATCAGGGGTATTTAGAAACCTTTAGTTTAGTTACTTCAACCTCTGCAGTTGTCTTTGAGTTAGCTGTGTTGAGCCTATTGGGGATACTTTAAAGCCTTTGTTACCATCAGGGGTATTTAGAAACCTTTAGTTTAGTTACTTCAACCTCTGCAGTGTCTTTGAGTTAGCTGTGTTGAGCCTATTGGGGATACTTTAAAGCCTTTGTTACCATCAGGGGGTATTTAAAAACCTTTAGTTTAGTTACTTCAACCTCTGCAGTTGTCTTTGAGTTAGCTGTGTTGAGCCTATTGGGGATACTTTAAAGCCTTTGTTACCATCAGGGGTATTTAGAAACCTTTAGTTTAGTTACTTTAACCTCTGCAGTTGTCTTATGAGTTAGCTGTGAGCAGAAAACTAATTTTGGAGAGGTAATTATAAGAGTGAGAGAACTCTATTTCTTATTGCTAATCTGGCAACCTCTGCGTCATATGAGTCTGAAGGGGTTAATATTGACAAATATATAGGACAAAAAGTCTTCAAATCGCCAAACTACTGGGGCTAAGCATGAGGAAGAAGGAGGACCAGAAAAACTACTCTTACCCCCTTAAGGGGAGATTTCCACTTGAGGGGTTATTTTCTGGACCACTTTCTCCCTCATGTTTAGTCCCATTGCATTTGAAATTTTAAGACGATCGCTCCATTAGTTTTTGGCGATTTTAAAAACTTTGGACCCATTTCTGTCAATTTTAAGACCTTTCGTGCTATTTAGGTGTCGATTTTATCCTGGCGAGCGATAGCAAGCCTGTAATTTAAGAGGAACCGGCTTTCAGCCGGGACACTTTTCTACCGAAAAATGTACAAATTTATCTTGAAAGGGGTTCAAGGGGGTGTAATCGTAAGGGGAGGTTTCTAGTTTGTTTCCTACTCCTCCAGCAATCTTAAAATTGCACCCCCTTGACCCCCTTTCAAGATAAATTTTTACATTTTTCGGTAGAAAAATGTCCCGGCCGAAGGCCGATTACTCTTAAATTACAGGCTCGCTATCGCTCGCCAGGATAAAATCGACACCTAAATATCACGAAAGGTCTTAAAATTGACAGAATGGGGCGGAAATTCTTAAAAATCACCAAACTAATGGGGCAAACGTCTTAAAATCTCAAAAGCAATGGGGCTAGACATGAGGGAGAAAGGGGTCAAGAAAAAAGTCCGTCAAGTGGAAATCTGCCCTTAAGCTTGGAGGATATCTATGGACCAAACTACCCACCTCCCCTTAAGGGGAGATCTCCACTCGAGGGATTTTTTTCTTGACCCCTTTCTCCCTCATGTTTAGCCCCATTGCTTTTGATATTATAAAACGTTTGCCCCATTAGTTTAGCGATTTTAAGAACTTTCACCCCATGTTAAGACCTTTCGTGCCATTCAGGTGTCAATTTTATCCTGGCGAGCGATAGCGAGCCTGTAATTTAAGAGGAACCGGCCTTCGGATGGGACATTTTTCTACCGAAAAATGTACAAATTTATCTTGAAAGGGACTCAAGGGGGTGTAATTTTAAGTTTGATGGAGGTCTAGGGAATCAACTAAATACCTCCCCTTAACCCCTTCCCTCCCTCGACTACAGGTGTTAATTATGCCTCACTATTTAAAAATCCTTCTGTTTCTGTTCCTCCCTGTCATGCCACCTCTAAATCCTTCTGTTCCTGTTCCTCCCTGTCATGCCACCTCTAAATCCTTCTGTTCCTGTTCCTCCCTGTCATGCCACCTCTAAATCCTTCTGTTTCTGTTCCTCCCTGTCATGCCACCTCTAAATCCTTCTGTTTCTGTTCCTCCCTGTCATGCCACCTCTAAATCCTTATGTTTCTGTTCCTCCCTGTCATGCCACCTCTAAATCCTTCTGTTTCTGTTCCTCCCTGTCATGCCACCTCTAAATCCTTCTGTTTCTGTTCCTCCCTGTCATGCCACCTCTAAATCCTTCTGTTTCTGTTCCTCCCTGTCATGCCACCTCTAAATCCTTCTGTTTCTGTTCCTCCCTGTCATGCCACCTCTAAATCCTTCTGTTTCTGTTCCTCCCTGTCATGCCACCTCTAAATCCTTCTGTTTCTGTTCCTCCCTGTCATGCCACCTCTTACTTTATTTAATTCGTCATCTTCCATCCTTCCCCTCCCCTCTCTCTCTCTCTCTCTCTCTCTCTCTCTCTCTCTCTCTCTCTCTCTCTCTCTCTCTCTCTCTCTCTCTCTCTCTCTCTCTCTCTCTCTCTCTCTCTCTCTCTCTCTCTCTCTCTCTCTCTCTCTCTCATGTTCGTGTTATTTTCCCCTGATGCGTGTTGTGATGTAATTTGTTATCTCTTGTTCGCCTCATCACCATTATCTTGAGTCACATCCTCACCTCGTCTGGTCTTAGCACAGCAATTAATCACTTCAATTCAAGTGGTGTTAATTTGCAGGTCATAGCAGAACCCCTGGTCAAGTCTATTCCTGGGCTCACTTTAGCTTTACTTGTTACATCACGGGAAGAAGCGCTGGACTAGAATAAAGGTATTACACTCACGCGTACTAAAAGTTGCTCAGGGGTGGGTCCTTCCTTCCCCTACTCCACCCTGGGCAGGTGGAAGGGGGGAGTCCGGTCCACCATCATTACACATGCTTACCATGGCCAACATTTAAAATATATTAGGAACTTATTAAGGGGAGATATCGACTTGAGGGATTTTTTTCTGGACCCCTTTCTCCCTCGTGTTTAGCCCCATTGTTTTTGAGATTTTAAGACAGTCGCCCCATTAGTTTGGCGATTTTAAGAACTTTCGCCCCATTTCCGTCAATTTTAAGACCTTTCGTGCAATTTAGGTGTCGATTTTATCCTGGCGAGCGATAGCGAGCCTGTAATTTAAGAGGAACCGGCTTTCAGCCGAAAATGTACAAATTTATCTTGAAAGGGGCTCAAGGGGGTGTAATCTTAAGCTTGATGGATATCTAGGGACCAAACTAAAAACCTCCCGTTAATACAATATACTGTATAATTGCATTCTCAAAATGAGTCTCTATACACAACGTGGGTTACAAGAATCTCGGCTGTAGTCTCACTCTCACTCTCTCTCTCTCTCTCTTAACACCAGACTACGAGGTCCGTTCATTCAAGTTTTTAAAATATGTAATGGGTTTGATAATGTGTATCATAGCAAAATGTTTAGTCTCAATATGAACACAATACGCAACCATGGCTGGCAGTTAACATTGAAATGGTTCAGCACTAATATTTGTGGAAACTGTTTCACATTTATGATCTGTTCTACCTGGAACAAACTTTCCTCAGAAGTTGTGAACATTTCCTCAGTTGAACAGTTTAAGAAGACAGTAGATGGTATTTTGCAAATTCTGTAAGGACTGTAGTGCACTGAAAACTGTCTCTCCTTCCACTTCGAATACCCTTTAATGGACTGCAAGGTCTTTGAGATACTAACTATTCCTTGTAATTCCTTGTAACTCTCATAGCACACACTTTGTACAACCAAGATTTAACGGGTCTGAATGTGGTATATTTCCCTTCCTTAGTGTGTGTGATGAATGTGGTATATTTCCCTTCCTTAGTGTGTGTGATGAATGTGGTATATTTCCCTTCCTTAGTGTGTGTGCGATGAATGTGGTATATTTCCCTTCCTTAGTGTGTGTGTGATGAATGTGGTATATTTCCCTTCCTTAGTGTGTGTGATGAATGTGGTATATTTCCCTTCCTTAGTGTGTGATGAATGTGGTATATTTCCCTTCCTTAGTGTGTGTGATGAATGTGGTATATTTCCCTTCCTTAGTGTGTGTGATGAATGTGGTATATTTCCCTTCCTTAGTGTGTGTGTGATGAATGTGGTATATTTCCCTTCCTTAGTGTGTGTGATGAATGTGGTATATTTCCCTTCCTTAGTGTGTGTGATGAATGTGTTATATTTCCCTTCCTTAGTGTGTGTGATGAATGTGGTATATTTCCCTTCCTTAGTGTGTGTGATGAATGTGGTATATTTCCCTTCCTTAGTGTGTGTGTGTGATGAATGTGGTATATTTCCCTTCCTTAGTGTGTGTGTGATGAATGTGGTATATTTCCCTTCCTTAGTGTGTGTGTGATGAATGTGGTATATTTCCCTTCCTTAGTGTGTGATGAATGTGGTATATTTCCCTTCCTTAGTGTGTGTGATGAATGTGGTATATTTCCCTTCCTTAGTGTGTGTGATGAATGTGGTATATTTCCCTTCCTTAGTGTGTGTGATGAATGTGGTATATTTCCCTTCCTTAGTGTGTGTGATGAATGTGGTATATTTCCCTTCCTTAGTGTGTGTGTGATGAATGTGGTATATTTCCCTTCCTTAGTGTGTGTGATGAATGTTGTCTGCATTCGATACACATAGAGGAGAATTGATGGTAAAACTCTATTCATCCTATTAATTATTTGGGGGTTTGTAGAGGTGAGAGGTTGGGATCACAGATAGAGACAGAGAAGGAGGAAGTGAGATGGCGAGCACTGCTACTCAAGGGCTCTACAGTACTCAAACCTTACTAAACGTTAACACCGACTTTGATAGTAATTTGTATCGAGTTCTACATTTCATTGATTCACAAAAAGTGTATAGGCCACATAGAATGAAATGCAGACCGTTTATAGTATGTATGGTAGTGAATACATGGCAGAAACTGATTGAAATGATAGACGAAACCATCAATAACAGTCACAACACTATTCAAGCCAATATTTGCCTTTAGTCCTTTCCTGTTATGATATAAACCCCGACTGTGTAAGTAGTTTGAGAACCTAGGAATAGATCGTAGAGGGCACGTTGATGTGTATTGCAATAATGGTGAACATGATATCCTGAATAATGCATGAGATTGGATTTAATTGCGGTATTATTATATTGAAATCACATTAAGTCTTGATCGTAGAAAGTAGTGCAATGAGAGAGAAAGAGGCACAAGACCACTACAGCCAAGATTCGTGTAACCCACGTGCATACATACATACATAAAATTTTAAGACTGAGTGTTCCACACATAGGCTAAGTGCAGTTTCAGTCTCTTTTCCTAATGGCGGCGTTCCAGGCAACCCTGTTAAGGGCTGCTTCACTTGTCAAGTTCTTGGATTTGAGATCGGCGCGTATAGTCCGATCCCAGGTCTTCCTCGGTCCACCCCTTGGTGCAGCTCCCTCCACAATCACAGACCTGCATTTTTTCACCCAATTTTGTTCATCCATTCTCTCCACATGTCCATACCATCCCAGTCTACTTGTACGCATCACCTCGCTAATACTCTTTATACCTAAACGTCTCCTCAGCTCAACATTACGTTGTGTATAGAAACTCATTTTGATAATACAATTAGGCTATACAGTATATTGTATTTATGAATTGCTAATAAATGTTAAATGTCGTCCATTGTAAGCATGTGCAATGATGGTTTGACAATAATTTGCAATACATGAGAACAATCGTCGCTAATCACTAACTGCCAGCTAGAGAAGGAAGGTGGGGGTGTTGAGGATAGTTTGGGGGTGGAAGGTGGGGGTAGACTTGGACCGGACTCCCCCCTTCCACCTGCCCAGGGTGGAGTAGGGGAAGGAAGGACCCACCCCTGAGCAACTTTTAGTACGCGTGAGTGTACCTCTACCGAGGAAGAAGTCCGAAATTGAATTTTTGTTATGCATACTAGGCCTATGCAATGGTGAGCTTGTGTTCAATGACCGGCTCGAGAGTGTTAACTTTGGCAATGAGGCACTGGATATGGTGGACAAGCTTTGCTACTTGGGTGAAACCATCTCTGCCAGTGGTGGGGCCGAGGCCGCCACTATCGCAAGAATAAGATGCGGCTGGGGAATATTTAGAGAACTGTTGTCACTACTCACCATGAGAAGACTCCCTCACCCCTTGAAGGGAAAAGTGTACGCTTCACTTCATGCGTTAGAAGGGCAATGACATATTGTATGCTTCAGAAATGTGGCTTGTCAAAGCGGATGATATCAACAAAATGGAATGCAATGAGATGAGAATGGTGAGATGAATGTATGGGCCAAACTGCAAGATAGGATATCTAGTGAAGAGCTTAAGAGAAGGTTAGGTATCAAGAATATCAGTGATGAGATGTATATTATTAGGCTTGGATGGTTTGGAGCTTCTGTAGCAGTGGACCCCAGGGTTCCTATCTTCAGAACATTCCTGTGCTTGGTATGGTTCCAGCCAGGGCCTCACTGGGGTAAATAAAATAGCAAAACATTGGTGGAACTGCCATCCGGGTGAAGAACTGCTCTAGGCTTGCTCCTGCAGTGCTAATGGTCATAATCCACTTAGTGGAAATAGCACTGTATAGTTGGTTAATGGGGGCATGTCTGGAGCTTGGAGGCAGCTTCTGCCATGGCCATCCCTATAGGAGTGCTTCCTCTGGAAGTGGGGCATCAGATTGATGATTATGATGGATGGTTTGGACATGTGGAGAGGATGGATGAACTAAGTTGGTTGAAAAAATGCAAGTCCATGAATGTGGAGGGAGCTGCACCAAGGGGTAGATCAAGAAAAACGTATGATCGGACCTCACGGCCTGATCTAGAATAGAAAAACCTGACAAGTGAGGCAGCTTTGGAACACCACCATTAGGACATGAGCCTGGAACCACACTTCATGTGGAACACTCGGTCTTTAATTATGTATGCATGTGGTGTACACATCATTTTGATTATGTATGCATGTGGTTACTTAATTGCTTAATTGCGTGCGGAGTTACATGGAGGGATAGACAGACTAATGAGGAAGTAAGAAGGAGGTGTGGTGTGGAGGTAGATGTGCTGGAAAGTGTGAAAAGGAACAACTTGAGATGGTTCGGCCATATGGAACGTATGGAAAGCGAGAGAATGACTAAGAGGGTGTACGAGAGCGAGGTGGAGGGACAGAGGGGGAGAGGTAGACCGAATATGAGGTGGAAGGATGGAGTGAGGAACTACATGAACGAAGGCGGTGCTGGTTGGGGGGAGGGGCGTCGACTGACTGGGGACAGAGGTGCATGGGGGCGGTTCGTTCGTGGCCACCCCTTCGGGGATCACGGCGTCAGGCAATAGATAGATAGATAGATAGATGCATGTGGTGTACACATCATTTTGATTATGTATGCATGTGGTGTACACATAATTTGTGAACCTAGACATTCTTTAGTAAGAGATCGTCCATCCTTTTCTTTGGACACCATTTTGGGTCGTAATTAATATACAACGGTGATATGTTACTTCTGGCCAAGTAGAATTTACATCCAATCACCAAATATATTTCCTGTACCAATATTACCAAATGTTGTTATGGGTATGGGTATATGAGGGGCTACAGACACCAGTGGCACCAATATGACGGGATGTTGGCCATTTGTTACCATAGGGTCTGTAGGTGAACCCTGTGGCCTCCCAATACCTGGGTCCCTGGTGCTGAATAATATAGAAACTCAAGGTGTCATTTTTGACCTAAATCATAGCCCTTCTTAAGGGGAGATTTCCACCGGGAGGATTTTTTTCTGAACCTCTTTCTCCCTCATGCTTAGCCCCATTGCTTGTGAGATTTAAAGACGCTTGCCCCATTAGTTTGGCGATTTTAAGAACCCTCGCCACATTTCTGTCAATTTTAAGACCATTCGTGCCATTTAGGTGTCGATTTTTTCCTGGCGAGCGATAGCGAGCCTGTAATTTAAGGGGAACCGACCTTCGGCCGGGAAATTTACAAATTTATCTTGAAAGGGGGTCAAAGGGGAGTAATTTTAAGCTTGATGGAAGTCTAGGGAATCGACTAAAAACCTCCCCTTAAGGTTTTATTTTGGACCTAGCTTACACGTATAGTCCTTCTCGAGGAAGGTTGGGAAAGAAGAGGAACTTTTTCTCAAGGATTTGCTCTTCACTTTGGTGTGTCCTTTGTCAGCGGGCAGGACATGTGTCTGTCTGTCTGCATCTTAACCCTCTCCGACATATGACGAGATTTTGAGCCTATTTGGGATACTTTAAAGCCTTTGTTACCATCAGGGGTATTTAGAAACCTTTAGTTTAGTTACTTCAACCTCTGCAGTTGTCTTTGAGTTAGCTGTGTTGAGCCTATTGGGGATACTTTAAAGCCTTTGTTACCATCAGGGGTATTTAGAAACCTTTAGTTTAGTTACTTCAACCTCTGCAGTTGTCTTTGAGTTAGCTGTGTTGAGCCTATTGGGGATACTTTAAAGCCTTTGTTACCATCAGGGGTATTTAGAAACCTTTAGTTTAGTTACTTCAACCTCTGCAGTTGTCTTTTGAGTTGGCTGTGGGCAGAAAACTAATTTCGGAGAGGTAATTATAAGAGTGAGAGAACTCTATTTCTTATTGCTAATCTGGCAACCTCTGCGTTATAAATGCGTGAAAGGGTTAATTGCTCAACTAATGCAAAGCTAAAGCCAAATATGTTGTTAATCATGATATATTTGGCTTCAATATGATGCAGGGACATAGCAGTTTCTTATTTGTCCATTAATTGAGAAATCCGCTGCTAAGGGACCAAGCCTCTCTCCATATGAAAACAAATAGTATCCTACTTATTTTGTTAGGTAAGGCTAAGAGGCTAAGTGAGGTCAGGGTTGGTTAGGGCAATAAGTTGGCGTTGGCTGATATAGTCTGGTTTAGCTGGCTTTAAGGTCTTTGTTGTTGATGCCCCTCATTCCCGTTCATCGCCATTATAATGTCTTTGTTGTTGATGCCCCTCATTCCCCTTCATCGTCATTATAAGGTCTTTGTTGTTGATGCCCCTCATTCCCGTTCATCGCCATTATAAGGTCTTTGTTGTTGATGCCCCTCATTCCCCTTCATCGTCATTATAAGGTCTGTTGTTGATGCCCCTCATTCCCCTTCATCGTCATTATAAGGTCTTTGTTGTTGATGCCCCTCATTCCCGTTCATCGCCATTATAAGGTCTTTGTTGTTGATGCCCCTCATTCCCCTTCATCGTCATTATAAGGTCTTTGTTGTTGATGCCCCTCATTCCCCTTCATCGTCATTATAAGGTCTTTGTTGTTGATGCCCCTCATTCCCGTTCATCGCCATTATAAGGTCTTTGTTGTTGATGCCCCTCATTCCCCTTCATCGCCATTATAAGGTCTTTGTTGTTGATGCCCCTCATTCCCCTTCATCGCCATTATAAGGTCTTTGTTGTTGATGCCCCTCATTCCCCTTCATCGCCATTATAAGGTCTTTGTTGTTGATGCCCCTCATTCCCCTTCATCATCATTATAAGGTCTTTGTTGTTGATGCCCCTCATTCCAGTTCATCGCCATTATAAGGTCTTTGTTGTTGATGCCCCTCATTCCCGTTCATCGTCATTATAAGGTCTTTGTTGTTGATGCCCCTCATTCCCGTTCATCGCCATTATAAGGTCTTTGTTGTTGATGCCCCTCATTCCCGTTCATCGCCATTATAAGGTCTTTGTTGATGATGCCCCTCATTCCCGTTCATCGTCATTATAAGGTCTTTGTTGTTGATGCCCCTCATTCCCGTTCATCGCCATTATAAGGTCTTTGTTGATGATGCCCCTCATTCCCCTTCATCGTCATTATAAGGTCTTTGTTATTGATGCCCCTCATTCCCCTTCATCGCCATTATAAGGTCTTTGTTGTTGATGCCCCTCATTCCCCTTCATCGTCATTATAAGGTCTTTGTTGTTGATGCCCCTCATTCCCCTTCATCGCCATTATAAGGTCTTTGTTGTTGATGCCCCTCATTCCCCTTCATCGTCATTATAAGGTCTTTGTTGTTGATGCCCCTCATTCCCCTTCATCGCCATTATAAGGTCTTTGTTGTTGATGCCCCTCATTCCCGTTCATCGTCATTATAAGGTCTTTGTTGATGATGCCCCTCATTCCCGTTCATCGTCATTATAAGGTCTTTGTTGTTGATGCCCCTCATTCCCGTTCATCGTCATTATAAGGTCTTTGTTGTTGATGCCCCTCATTCCCGTTCATCGTCATTATAAGGTCTTTGTTGATGATGCCCCTCATTCCCGTTCATCGTCATTATAAGGTCTTTGTTGATGATGCCCCTCATTCCCCTTCATCGTCATTATAAGGTCTTTGTTGTTGATGCCCCTCATTCCCCTTCATCGCCATTATAAGGTCTTTGTTGTTGATGCCCCTCATTCCCCTTCATCGTCATTATAAGGTCTTTGTTGTTGATGCCCCTCATTCCCCTTCATCGCCATTATAAGGTCTTTGTTGTTGATGCCCCTCATTCCCCTTCATCATCATTATAAGGTCTTTGTTGTTGATGCCCCTCATTCCCGTTCATCGCCATTATAAGGTCTTTGTTGTTGATGCCCCTCATTCCCGTTCATCGTCATTATAAGGTCTTTGTTGTTGATGCCCCTCCTTCCCCTTCATCGCCATTATAAGGTCTTTGTTGTTGATGCCCCTCATTCCCCTTCATCGCCATTATAAGGTCTTTGTTGTTGATGCCCCTCATTCCCGTTCATCGTCATTATAAGGTCTTTGTTGTTGATGCCCCTCATTCCCGTTCATCGCCATTATAAGGTCTTTGTTGTTGATGCCCCTCATTCCCGTTCATCGTCATTATAAGGTCTTTGTTGTTGATGCCCCTCATTCCCGTTCATCGCCATTATAAGGTCTTTGTTGATGATGCCCCTCATTCCCGTTCATCGCCATTATAAGGTCTTTGTTGATGATGCCCCTCATTCCCGTTCATCGCCATTATAAGGTCTTTGTTGTTGATGCCCCTCATTCCCGTTCATCGCCATTATAAGGTCTTTGATGATGCCCCTCATTCCCGTTCATCGCCATTATAAGGTCTTTGTTGTTGATGCCCCTCATTCCCGTTCATCGCCATTATAAGGTCTTTGTTGTTGATGCCCCTCATTCCCGTTCATCGCCATTATAAGGTCTTTGTTATTGATGCCCCTCATTCCCGTTCATCGTCATTATAAGGTCTTTGTTGATGATGCCCCTCATTCCCGTTCATCGCCATTATAAGGTCTTTGTTGTTGATGCCCCTCATTCCCCTTCATCGCCATTATAAGGTCTTTGTTGATGATGCCCCTCATTCCCGTTCATCGCCATTATAAGGTCTTTGTTGTTGATGCCCCTCATTCCCGTTCATCGCCATTATAAGGTCTTTGTTGATGATGCCCCTCATTCCCGTTCATCGCCATTATAAGGTCTTTGTTGTTGATGCCCCTCATTCCCGTTCATCGCCATTATAAGGTCTTTGTTGATGATGCCCCTCCTTCCCGTTCATCGTCATTATAAGGTCTTTGTTGTTGATGCCCCTCATTCCCGTTCATCGTCATTATAAGGTCTTTGTTGTTGATGCCCCTCATTCCCGTTCATCGTCATTATAAGGTCTTTGTTGTTGATGCCCCTCATTCCCGTTCATCGCCATTATAAGGTCTTTGTTGTTGATGCCCCTCATTCCCGTTCATCGTCATTATAAGGTCTTTGTTATTGATGCCCCTCATTCCCGTTCATCGCCATTATAAGGTCTTTGTTGTTGATGCCCCTCATTCCCGTTCATCGCCATTATAAGGTCTTTGTTGTTGATGCCCCTCATTCCCGTTCATCGCCATTATAAGGTCTTTGTTGTTGATGCCCCTCATTCCCGTTCATCGCCATTATAAGGTCTTTGTTGTTGATGCCCCTCATTCCCGTTCATCGCCATTATAAGGTCTTTGTTGTTGATGCCCCTCATTCCCGTTCATCGCCATTATAAGGTCTTTGTTGTTGATGCCCCTCATTCCCGTTCATCGCCATTATAAGGTCTTTGTTGTTGATGCCCCTCATTCCCGTTCATCGCCATTATAAGGTCTTTGTTGTTGATGCCCCTCATTCCCGTTCATCGCCATTATAAGGTCTTTGTTGTTGATGCCCCTCATTCCCGTTCATCGCCATTATAAGGTCTTTGTTATTGATGCCCCTCATTCCCGTTCATCATCATTATAAGGTCTTTGTTGTTGATGCCCCTCATTCCCGTTCATCGCCATTATAAGGTCTTTGTTGTTGATGCCCCTCATTCCCGTTCATCGTCATTATAAGGTCTTTGTTGTTGATGCCCCTCCTTCCCGTTCATCGTCATTATAAGGTCTTTGTTGTTGATGCCCCTCATTCCCGTTCATCGTCATTATAAGGTCTTTGTTGTTGATGCCCCTCATTCCCGTTCATCGCCATTATAAGGTCTTTGTTGTTGATGCCCCTCCTTCCCGTTCATCGTCATTATAAGGTCTTTGTTGATGATGCCCCTCATTCCCGTTCATCCTCATTCCCCTTCATCGTCATTATAAGGTCTTTGTTGTTGATGCCCCTCATTCCCGTTCATCGCCATTATAAGGTCTTTGTTGATGATGCCCCTCCTTCCCCTTCATCGGCACCCCTCGCACACTTCATGCCAGCCTGTCCCCCATAATCCATGTCCTCTTAAGGGGGGTCACCGGCTTTTTTTTATCTTTCTCTCCTTTTCTCTCTTTCTCTGGCTTGTATCCATTCGGCCCCATTCAACCAACTGTTTTAATATGTTTATCCCCATCCTGGTGTTGATTTCTTCCTGGCGAGCGATAGCGAGCCAGTATTGTATGGAGAAATCCGGCTTCGCCGGAGACATTTTTCTATCAAAAAATTTACAAATTTAGCTTGCTGTCAAAACATAAATATATATATTCTGGCTCGCTACCGCTCGCCAGGAAAATATTGACACCTGGATGGGGGTAAACTTCTTACAACAGTAGGCTGAATGGGGCCGAATGGATACAAGCCAAAGGGAAAGGGAGAGAATGATAAAAAAAAAGCGAGGTGGGCTCCCTTAACTCCTCCATGACTGTCAGGCCTTGTTTATCGTCGGTCCTCTCCATCTTCAGGGTCTCGTGTGTGTGTGTGTGTGTGTGTGTGTGTGTGTGTCTGTATACATGTGTGTGTGTGTGTGTGTGAGAGAGATATGTGTGTCTGTATACATGTGTGTGTGTGTGTGAGAGAGAGATATGTGTCTGTATACATGTGTGTGTGTGTGTGTGTGTGAGAGAGAGAGATATGTGTGTGTCTGTATACATGTGTGTGTGTGTGTGTCTGTATACATGTGTGTCTGTATACATGTATGTTATTGTATTGGACAGGCTTTCTCTTTTGTAACAGTATGAGACGCGGTTTGTAGCATGTTTCATTGTAGCAGTAAATGTTGTCTTTGTATTTACAGCAGAGATAGGCTACTGTGCTTCATAGTGATTAGCAACATTAGATCTATTATATGCACAGTTATTTATTTATAATTCAGATTAAATTGATTTTATTTTGACCTTCGTGCCATTGTTCTCTTATATTAGAGCAATCATTTATTACTTCTCCTTAACCACTTAATGTTCACGGTACAGTGTCTATAAACTCATTCTGACTTATTAAATCATTTAACTCAGCTTAGGAAGAATCTCTGGGAATAAAAAGAGGAAATTATTTGGTTAAACTTCTTTCTATGGTAAAGAAATTAAATCAATAGTACATACATACATACATACATACATACATAAATTTAAAGACTGAGTGCTCCACATGAAGTGTGATTCCGGTCTCACGTCCTAATGGCGGCGTTCCAGGCAACCCTGTTAGGAGCTGGCTCACTTGTCAGTTTTTTTTTATTCAAGATCAGTTCTACGTCATTCTTGGTCTGCCCCTTGGTGCAGCTTCCTCCACATTCACGGACTTGCATCTTTTCACCCAACTTAGTTCCTGCTTGTACGCATCTCATCACTGATATTCTTGATACCTAACCTTCTCCTCAGCTCTTCACTAGATATCTTATCTTGCAGTTTGGCACCACACATCCATCTCGCCATTCTCATCTTTGTTGCGTTCCATTCTGTTGATATCATCTGCTTTAACAGGCTACGTTTCTGAAGCATATTATGTCATTGCATTTGTATCTCATGAAGTGTACACCTTTCCCTTCAAGGGCATGGTAAGTAGTGGCAACAGTTCTCTGAACTTTCCCTAGCTGCATCATAGTCTGGCGATAGTGACAGCCTCGGCCCCACCACCGGCAGAGATGGTGTCTCCCAAGTAGCCAAACTTGTCCACCATATCCAGTGCCTCATTGCCAAGTTAACAGTCTCGGGCCGATCATTGAACACAAGCTCACCTTTGCATACTAAGGCTCCCCTTTGCTTACTAAACTTCACCATTGCAGGAAGGATTAATCCTCAAACTACTCCGACATTCCAAAACCCACCTGGACACCATAACACGCACTTCTCACCTACCTCATATATTACAAGCAAGGACACCAGCAAACTCTATGGCATCATCCCTTTTTTACCAATATGGGTTACCGGTCTTGTGTGTGGGAATTTAAAAAAAAAAAAAACAGTTCCTGATATGAAGATTATGACATACCGTATAACGTTGGCTCACTAGACAGCCAAAAATGTCCCATAATAACTGGTTTAGCACAGCTCACTGCAATGAAAATAAGAGAAGTGAAAGGTGTACAGATGTATTAGTGTTTATCTGTGCACTCACAAGCCTTAACCCGGCGAAGGCTAGACTATGGTATTTGAAACGTCCCGCCATGCGAAGGTATTTTGGTTCATTCCCGATTAAAATAGTAATTTTACCATAAATATTGTTACTACTTATTCATATGCGCCTATTTTACGTTTAATATGAGGATATTAACATTTCAGAGCAATAAAACAAGTGGGAATAGTATTTAGGGGGTGAAAAAGATATTATTGACCGGTGCATTCATGAGGGGAGAGCCGCGGCGGCATATATCCTCTTCTCCCGAGTTCTGAAGCGACACTGACAGCTCTAAGTAGAAGTCTCTCTGTTGCAAGGATCTCTAGATGCCTTGCCCATGCTATAGAGACCGCATGAGGGAAATTTGCGCCGAAAATTGCCCGATAAAAGGGGGAATAAGAGGAAAAATAGGTGATAATCGAGGAGGGGGGAAAGGGGGGGACTGGGGACTGGGGACGGGACACATATGTAAGAATGGTAGCAAGTAATGGAGGGGAATTATCTCACATAATCACATATTGCTTTGTTTTGAGTGCCACTGGGGTGTTTTAAACGTTTTTTGTTTAGGCATTGGATCTTATGAGGGCCTTTGTCTTCCACCACCAAACCTCATATGAGGATGCTCATCTTTACCAGGTTAAGGGGAGATGGTCGTTTTTTCTGGATTCCCTTCTCCCTCATGCTTGGCCCCATTAGTTTGGTGATTTTAAGACGTTTGACCCATTAGTTTGGGGATTTTAAGACCTTTCCCCCCTTTTCTTTATCAATATTAAGACTTTTTGTGTCATTAAGGTGTTTATTTTTTTCTTTCCTGTCGAGCAATAGCGAGCCTGTAATTTAGGAGGAACCCGGGACATCTACTGAAAAATGTACAAATATATCTTGAAGGGGTATTCTATTTTTTTTTTTTTTTTTTTTTTTTTTTTTTTTTTTTTTTTTTGGTGGAAGTCTAGGGAGGAAACCAAAAATACTAGATAGGCCTAAATGTAAAAATGTACAGTTGGTCAAATATGTCGTGTCGCCGCTGTCATTACGTTTTGCTCACTGTGTGCTGTATTAATGTCTGTCAGATGTTGAATAGGGTGTGTAAAGATAGGAAATGTGTGTGTATCTCACTGGAAACGATTAATTATAGCTTGGATAGTGCTGATACTAATTATAGCTTAGATAGTGCTGATACTAATTATAGCTTAGATAGTGCTGATACTAATTATAGCTTAGATAGTGCTGATACTAATTATAGCTTAGATAGTGCTGATACTAATTATAGCTTAGATAGTGCTGATACTAATTATAGCTTAGATAGTGCTGATACTAATTATAGCTTAGATAGTGCTGATACTAAGTATTGATCGACATATACCGGTACTTGTTGCCGCGAATCACTTATTTGGCCGTTTGGAGTTTGGAGGAACACTAATGATGATCCTCTTTTTCACGTTGCTGGAAATCCTGTCTGTTGCCGATACACTGATAAAGTATATTGAACATTAACCCCTTCTGTACCGGCGACGTGTTATTAACTTTATTCTTGCTATATTTAGACGATTTTGTGCAGCTCAAGAAGGATCTGTGGTAGTAAAAATGGTTAATGAGATGGTTCGAAGCCTGTTAATGGCTGGAGGTACTTTTTAAACTGAATAATATGGACTAATAGTAGCCAGAATAAAGTTAGAAAGACGTTGCCGGTACAGAAGGGGTTAAGGCAGCCACATTAAATGGATCACTTGCCTAAACTTACTTAAACCTTTGACGCACGTGTGGACGCGGGGGTTGCCGATATTATATTTATTTATTATTTGTTTCTGCCAGACGCCGTAATTCCCGAGAAGGGGTGGCCATAAAGATTAGACATTTATCAGGAATTGCTACGTCAAGTTCCCGGGATTGACATCTACCAATAACATTTTGATAGAAAGGATTCGATCCTTCGACCCTTTTGATCAGCAGCCGAAGCTCTACTCAAAGACAACTGCAGAGGTTGAAGTAGCTAAACTAAAGGTTTCTAAACACTCCTGATGGTCACAAAAGCTTTAACCCCGTCTGTACCGGTGACGTACTTTTCATTATAATCCGGCAATTATTAGCCGATATTATTCAGCTTGGGACGGACGTGTAGCAATTAAAAGGCTACAGACTATCTCGATTAACCTGTTTAACTATCACAGATCCTTCCTAAGCTGCATAACATCGTCTACATATTAGCTGACATCAAACAACATATGTCCCCGGTAGTGAAGGGGTTAAAGTAACCCAGCAAGGGAACAAGTCACGTCCTGTGCGTGAGAGGGTTAACGATACCTAACATCAGCAAAGGATCTCAACCCGGAAATAACCGAACAACAGGAAGTATTATATATTTCACAGTATTAATCACTGGGGATCACTAGACAATGCTCACTGTGTTGTGTATATCGTCAGGAGAATTTTAAGGGGGACTTAGTTGCGTTTTCTCCCTCATGTTTAGTCCCATTAGCTGTGAGATTTTAAGACGTTCGTTCCATTAGTTTGGCGATTTTAAGACATTGTCTACATGTAGCCACAGTAAAATATATAATGTCGCTGGTACAGACAGGGTTAATTCCAACTACGGCACTATGCCCTGTTCCAAGTAAGTAGGCCAAGACTCTTCAACATTAAGATATATAACTCACAAGCCACTACAGTAATCCAGCTAATATTGCTACCATTTGGGAAGGGTCAGCCAGGGAATAGGTGGGGAAATTTACAGCTCATTTGCTCTAGCTCTTTTTGAGTTACAGAGGTTAGGGTTCACATTTTAGGGATTACTGTACGGTACTTATTTGGAATGTTTGGTATTAACTGTGTTGGTGGTGTAATGGTTTAGATGTTTATGTTCCGGGTGTAGTGTCCCGAGTTGGAATCCTGGGAGGACCATATTTTTTTTATTTTATTTTGTTTTCTATATTCCAACTACTCCCTCTCGGGCATAGGCTGAGAGCCTTTACACTACACCGCTGAACACGGTGAGGCCCGTAAGGTCTTGTTCCAGTCTAGGGAGTGAGACATGCGAAGCACCCCGTCTCGAAGCAACTCCATCTCTGAAGCCGCTTCGCCTCTGCGCTCCACGGTCTCATCCCCCACACTCGGACCCTCACTCTCAGAACGCCACCTATTGAGCAATTAACTCACTAGGCATTGCCCCCCTGTAGCATTTTTTGAATATGGGAATATTCATACAGTGCTATTTAATCAAGGAACAATGAGGGTATTTTTGTTTTGGCATTTCGGTGTGCTGTGGTAATGCACTGAAACTAGGTACAGCACAAATTCCATCCCAATAATATCTTCCCATTGACATATTGGGATTCGAACCCGGGTCCATTGGATTACCAGTCCAGTGGCAAGACCACTCTGGACCACTCAACATTTCATTAGTTTATTCAAGTACATTGGGGTTTGTAATTGATGATTAATGTTAAACACGGGGTGTTAATTATAACAGTTTTAATCATATAAGGAAGATCTTATAAATCCAATAGTTCCCAAGCTCTGAATAAAAGAGCTCCCAAGCCAACAAAGGACCAATTGACCTACATATGGCAGCTCCCCTATCCAGCCAGCCCCTACCTGACCTTATACCTAATGTAGAGTCTACCCTATCACTTAACCCTCTCCGACATATGACGCGTTTTTGAGCCTATTGGGGATACTTTAAAGCCTTTGTTACCATCAGGGGTATTTAGAAACCTTTAGTTTAGTTACTTCAACCTCTGCAGTTGTCTTTGAGTTAGCTGTGTTGAGCCTATTGGGGATACTTTAAAGCCTTTGTTACCATCAGGGGTATTTAGAAACCTTTAGTTTAGTTACTTCAACCTCTGCAGTTGTCTTTGAGTTAGCTGTGTTGAGCCTATTGGGGATACTTTAAAGCCTTTGTTACCATCAGGGGTATTTAGAAACCTTTAGTTTAGTTACTTCAACCTCTGCAGTTGTCTTTGAGTTAGCTGTGTTGAGCCTATTGGGGATACTTTAAAGCCTTTGTTACCATCAGGGGTATTTAGAAACCTTTAGTTTAGTTACTTCAACCTCTGCAGTTGTCTTTGAGTTAGCTGTGTTGAGCCTATTGGGGATACTTTAAAGCCTTTGTTACCATCAGGGGTATTTAGAAACCTTTAGTTTAGTTACTTCAACCTCTGCAGTTGTCTTTGAGTTAGCTGTGTTGAGCCTATTGGGGATACTTTAAAGCCTTTGTTACCATCAGGGGTATTTAGAAACCTTTAGTTTAGTTACTTCAACCTCTGCAGTTGTCTTTGAGTTAGCTGTGGGCAGAAAACTAATTGTGGAGAGGTAATTATAAGAGTGAGAGAACTCTATTTCTTATTGCTAATCTGGCAACCTCTGCGTCATAAATGCGTGAAAGGGTTAATGTTGTTATTAGCCCAGGCCTACTCCCAGGTGTGTTTTTGTTCGATGTGGGTGAGGGAGGCTAAAGACAGAACTGCCTGTAACGAGTGCCTCCCCCAGAGTTAAAGGGAGGTTTCTAGTTTGTTTCCTATTCCTCCAGCAATCTTAAAATTTCACCCCCTTGACCCCCTTTTAAGATACATTTTTACATTTTTCGGTAGAAAAATGTCCCGGCCGAAGGCCGATTACTCTTAAATTACAGGCTCGCTATCGCTCGCCAGGATAAAATCGACACCTAAATATCACGAAAGGTCTTAAAATTGACAGAATGGGGCGGAAATTCTTAAAAATCACCAAACTAACTGGACAAACGTCTTAAAATCTCAAAAGCAATGGGGCTAGCTAGACATGAGGGAGAAAGGGGTCAAGAAAAAAGTCCCTCAAGTGGAAATCTCCCCTTAGGGGGGAGGGGGGGGGGGGGGGGGGGGGTAGAGTTATTTATTTAGTAAATAAGTAAACATTTCTTATAATTTGCCTTAATGACCTCCCTAGACCTCCCTCCATCAAGCTTAAGGGGAGATTTCCACTGGAGGGATTTTTTTTGTACTGAACTCCTTTCTCATTCAGGTTTAGCCCCATTGATTTTGAGATTTTAAGACGTTCGCCCCATTAGTTTGGCGATTTTAGGAACTTTCGCCCCATTTCGGTAAATTTTAAGATCTTTCGTGTCATTTAGGGGTCAAAAAAAATCCTGGCGAGCGATAGCGAGCCTGTAATTTAAGAGGAACCGGCCTTCGGCCGGGACATTTTTCTACCGAAAAATGTACAAACTTAGCTTGAAAGAGGGTCTAGAGGGTGTAATTTTAAGCTTGATGGAAGTCTAGGGAACACACTAGAAACCTTCCCTTAAAGAAAACATCCCCTAGATCCCCCTTCTCGCTCGCCAGGACAAATCTACACCTAAATGGCACGAAAGATCTAAATAGTGACAAAGAAATGGGATGAAAAGTCTCCAAATCTACACCTAAATGGCACGAAAGATCTAAATAGTGACAAAGAAATGGGATGAAAAGTCTCCAAATCTACACCTAAATGGCACGAAAGATCTAAATAGTGACAAAGAAATTGGATGAAAAGTCTCCAAATCTACACCTAAATGGCACGAAAGATCTAAATAGTGACAAAGAAATGGGATGAAAAGTCTCCAAATCTACACCTAAATGGCACGAAAGATCTAAATAGTGACAAAGAAATGGGATGAAAAGTCTCCAAATCTACACCTAAATGGCACGAAAGATCTAAATAGTGACAAAGAAATGGGATGAAAAGTCTCCAAATCTACACCTAAATGGCACGAAAGATCTAAATAGTGACAAAGAAATGGGATGAAAAGTCTCCAAATCACCAAACTAATGGATAGAACGTCTTAAAATCTGAAAACTAATGGGGCTAAACATGAGGGAGTGTTTCTAGGGGTATTTATTTTGGGGGGAACTCCTTTGTTTTACCCCATTATTTTGGCTATTATAAGATGTTTTACCCCATTATGTCGGCTATTATAAGATGTTTTACCCCATTATGTTGGCTATTATAAGATGTTTTACCCCATTATTTTGGCTATTATAAGATGTTTTACCCCATTATTTTGGCTATTATAAGATGTTTTACCCCATTATTTTGGCTATTATAAGATGTTTTACCCCATTATTTTAGCTATTATAAGATGTTTTACCCCATTATGTTGGCTATTATAAGATGTTTTACCCCATTATATATACATTAAGAGGGGAGGGTTTATTATCGGTCGACTTATGGGGTGAAAAGTCTTCAAATCGCCAAACAAATGGGCCGAACGTCTTATAATCTGAAAAATAATGGGGCTAAACATGAGATCGAAGGGGGACCAGAAAAAAAAATCCTTTAAAGTGAGAGTCAATGGTTTTAGTTAAGGGGGTGACCTGCTTTTGTTTTATTTCTCTTCTTTTCTCTTTCTCTGGCTTGTATCCATTCGGCCCTATTCAGCCAACTATTTTACAGGCTCGCTATCGCTCGCCAGGAAACAAATTGACACCTAAATGGCACGAAAGGTCTTAATATTGGCAAAGAAATGGGACAAAAGGTCTGAAAATCGTCAAACTAATGGGGCGAAGGTCTTGAAATCTCATAACTAATAGGGCTAAACATGAGGGAGGAGGAGGACTCGAAAAACCAACTGCCTCCCCTTAAGCCGGTATCACACGAGAGCTTTTATAGGCAACATTCGA
Organism: Paralithodes platypus; assembly: GCA_032716605.1. NCBI lineage: Eukaryota > Metazoa > Arthropoda > Malacostraca > Decapoda > Lithodidae > Paralithodes > Paralithodes platypus. The sequence continues at coordinate 2,547,864 of CM064542.1, read as the reverse complement.
TGATCAACATTTTTCGGGCAGCATTTCTGGAATATTTTACACTGGTATCGGAAACTAGACTGATGGTAGATGAATTTAGGTGACCGAATTAGTATAAATGTTGACCTCATAAGCTGCCAGACCAGTGTTGAGGATAAATGTTGAGGGAAAAGGTGCTCGTGTGATACCGTTTTTAGCTGGCCGTAGTTGGAGATCAAGTATTAGTTATTTTGTCTTTTTACTGTGTTCGTATACGTGTTTAGCTGGCAGTAGTTGGAGATCAAGTATTAGTTATTTTGTCTTTTCACTGTGTTCGTATACGTTTTTAGCTGGCAGTAGTTGGAGATCAAGTATTAGTTATTTTGTCTTTTTACTGTGTTCGTATACGTTTTTAGCTGGCAGTAGTTGGAGATCAAGTATTAGTTATTTTGTCTTTTCACTGTGTTCGTATACGTTTTTAGCTGGCAGTAGTTGGAGATCAAGTATTAGTTATTTTGTCTTTTCACTGTGTTCGTATACGTTTTTAGCTGGCAGTAGTTGGAGATCAAGTATTAGTTATTTTGTCTTTTTACTGTGTTCGTATACGTGTTTAGCTGGCAGTAGTTGGAGATCAAGTATTAGTTATTTTGTCTTTTCACTGTGTTCGTATACGTTTTTAGCTGGCAGTAGTTGGAGATCAAGTATTAGTTATTTTGTCTTTTCACTGTGTTCGTATACGTTTTTAGCTGGCAGTAGTTGGAGATCAAGTATTAGTTATTTTGTCTTTTTACTGTGTTCGTATACGTTTTGGTTTGTTTATTTTGCAAGTTTTACATTATATTTCCTTACTATTATGATTAGAATTGTCAAGAGGTAAGCTCTACAGTAAGTTGGAAAGGGCAAGTGCGAAAATATGACTGTGGAGTGGCGATAATATGTCATGTCTCGTCTCTACCATTACGTTTGGCTCACTCTGGGCTGTATTAATGTCTGTCAGATGTTGAATAGGGTGGGTAAGTGTAGGATCATGTTTGTATACCTCACTCGAAACACTAATCAAGTTTTAGATATTACTGATACCAATTATAGATCAAAACATACTTGGTGCCGAGACATGACTTATTAGGCCGACTGTACATGTACTGTATATGTGTGTATGCAGGTCCTTCCTAAGCTAAATATAAAGTGTCTAGAGGTAACTGGAAATCTAAGCTGAATGCAATTGTTTGAAGGTAGGTTGGAAGGAACTTGTGTGAAAGACATTTAACACCTGTAGCTTAAGGGGAGATTTCCACTTGAGGATTTTTTTCTGGACCCCTTTCTCCCTCAGGTTTAGCCCCATCGCTTTTGATATTTTAAGACTTTCGCCCCATTAGTTTGGCGATTTTAACAACTTTCGCGGCATTTCTGTTAGTGTTAAGACCTTTCGTGATATTTAGGTGTCGATTTTTTCTGGCAAGCGATAGCAAGGCCGTATTTTATGAGGAACCGGCATTTTTTACCTAAAAATTTACACATGTATCTTGAAAAGGGGTCTAGGGGGGTGTAATTATATGTTTGATGGAGGTCTAGGGAACAAAATAAAAACCTACCCTCAAAGGAACAAGCGTGAAAGAAAAAATAACGCTACTGTAATTGTAACGTGGGGTACCTGGTGCTTGGAGAGTGGTCCTTTCAAAGATTAATCAAATTGTTTTAAGGTAGGCTGGAAGGAAGTGTTCGTTCGTTCATCGTTGCAGTAATTATTTTTCACGGGTGGGGGGTCGCAAGCCCACCGACCCAACCTCTTTAGTCGCCTTTTACGACACGCAAGGGGTATGGGGGGTACCCAGGGGGTATGGGAAGCGAGAAAATTACTAAGAGGATGTACGAGAGCGAGGTGGAAGGACAGAGAGGGAGATGTAAACCGAGAGAGAGGTGGAAGGATGGAGTGAAGAAGTATATGGATGAAGACGGTGCTGGTTGGGAGGAGGGGCGTCGACTGACTGGGGACAGAGGTGCATGGGGGCGTTTCGTTCGTGGCCACCCCTTCGGGGATCACGGCGTCCGGCAATAGATAGATGTTGAAGGGGATCTAGGGAATGTTTTTCTCCGGCGAAGCCGGATTTCTTCATATAATGCTGGCTCGCTATCGCTCGCCAGGAAGAAATCGACACCTAGATGGGGATAAACGTCTTAAAATAGTTGGCTGAATGGGGCCGAATGGATACAAGCCAGAGAAAGAGAGAAAAGGACAGAAATAACGAAAAGCAGGTCACCCCCTTACCTTACCTTATGATACCTTATGATGTGTTCGCCACTCTTCTAGCGGCACCAAGGAGCGCGACGCCCCTCGTTATGGGTGGTGATTTGGTGCAGTAGACTGTTTGAAGCGACAGCTCGCTCCCTTGCGAGGATGGGCTCGTCTGGCACTTTTTGCAGTTCGACATCTAGGGCTCTCTTGAAGTTGTCTAACGAGATGTCCCTCATGTCTCTTACTCGCCGTGGGAGTTTGTTGAAGAGACGTGGGCCTCTGTGTGATAACCAGCCCTCTCGCAGAGAGCCCATAGCACCCCTGTTATTCATCCGGGGGATTCCGCATTCCCAGCCTCTCCTATCACTGAATTTCATGACTATCGGAGTATGTAGGTTTGGTACTAAACCCTCTGCGATTTTCCACATGTATATTATTAGGTAACGTTCTCTTCTACGTTCCAGTGAGTACAGATTCAGTGCTCTTAAACGCTCCCAATAGTGTAGATGTTTTATCAAACTTATATGCGAAGTGAAATTTCTTTGTACACTCTCTACGTCATTTATTTCACCTGCTTTGTATGGGGATGCTAATACGCTACAGTATTCAAGCCGCGGTAGCACTAGAGATTTGAAGAGCGTTATCATAGGTAATTCACCGCGTGTTTTAAAAGTACGCAGAATCCAACCCGTTAGACGTTTCGCAGCCGCCACTTTGACCTGGTTATGTACTTTGAAAACCATATTTTCAGACATTAATACCCCAAGGTCTTTCACACTGTCTTTCCGTTCTATTATGTGGTTAGATTCTGTTAAGTAATTGTAATTTCTTTAACACCATTATTATCTCCGTACCGTATTAATTGGAATTTTTCTTCATTGAATTGCATGTTGTTTTCCCTGGTCCACTGGAACACTACATTCATGTCTTCCTGCAGTCGGCCCGTGTCCTCTTGTGTGTTTACTATCTTGCTTAATTTTGTGTCATCAGCAAAAGACGACACCGTACTGTGTCTGGTGTTGGTATCTATGTCGCAAATTAGTATGAGGAACAGCAGGGGCGCTAGCACTGTTCCTTGGGGCACTGAGCTTTTGACATCCGAAGGCTCAGATGTGACTTGGTTTACTGCTACTGATTGTTTTCGGTTTACGAGGATATTGTATATCCACCGTCCGATTTTCCCAGTTATACCTTTTGCTTTCAGTTTGTGGGCTATTATACCATGGTCACATTTATCAAATGCCTTAGCAAAATCGGTGTAAATGACATCCACGTTTTTCTTTTCTTCTAGCGCTTTAAGAATTTTGTCATAGTGTTCCAAAAGTTGTGAGAGACATGATCTTCCCGCTCTGAACCCATGTTGACCGGTGTTGTGTAGTTCATTTGCCTCCATGAATGTTGAAATTTTGCTTCGCAGGACTCGCTCGAAAACTTTAATGATGTGAGAGGTTAAAGCTACCGGGCGGTAGTTTTTTGGTAGTGCTTTACTCCCTCCTTTATGCAGTGGGGCAAGTATTGCGTTTTTCAAGCTATCTGGTATGTCACCAGTGTCTAGACTCCTTCTCCACATTATAGCCAGGGGTTTTGAGAGGTTTTCCTTACATTTCTTCATTAGGATCGAATTCCATGAGTCCGGGCCTGGTGCCGAGTGGGATGGCATGTTGGAAATGGCCTCTTCTATGTCTTTTGGACCGAAATCAATATCCAGCATCTGAGGGGTTTCCGTGGGGGAGGTTTCCATGAAAAATATATTTTGGTCTCTGATGACTTTTGTTTCATCAGGCTCACTGAATGCCATTTCATACTGCCTGCTTAAGAGTTCGCTCATTTCCTTTTTGTCCCCTGTGAAAGAGCCGTCCCCTTTGCTCAGTGGGCCGATGTTTGATGGAGCTTATGTGAGAAACAAAATAATAGCTTTGAAGAGAAAGTGAAAAAGAATGATAATAAACACACCTGTGGCTTGGAAGAGACAAGTGCTAAAGAATAATAATAAACACCTGTAGCTTGGAAGAAACAAGTGCTAAAGAATAATAATAAACACCTGTAGCTTGGAAGAAACAAGTGCTAAAGAATAATAATAAACACCTGTAGCTTGGAAGAAACAAGTGCTAAAGAATAATAATAAACACACCTGTAGCTTGGAAGAAACAAGTGCTAAAGAATAATAATAAACACCTGTAGCTTGGAAGAAACAAGTGTTAAAGAATAATAATAAACACACCTGTAGCTTGGAAAAAACAAGTGCTAAAGAATAATAATAAACACACCTGTAGCTTGGAAGAAACAAGTGCTAAAGAATAATAATAAACACACCTGTAGCTTGGAAGAAACAAGTGCTAAAGAATAATAATAAACACACCTGTAGCTTGGAAGAAACAAGTGCTAAAGAATAATAATAAACACACCTGTAGCTTGGAAGAAACAAGTGCTAAAGAATAATAATAAACACACCTGTAGCTTGGAAGAAACAAGTGCTAAAGAATAATAATAACACACCTGTAGCTTGGAAGAAACAAGTGCTAAAGAATAATAATAAACACACCTGTAGCTTGGAAGAAACAAGTGCTAAAGAATAATAATAAACACACCTGTAGCTTGGAAGAAACAAGTGCTAAAGAATAATAATAAACACATCTGTAGCTTGGAAGAAACAAGTGCTAAAGAATAATAATAAACACATCTGTAGCTTGGAAGAAACAAGTGCTAAAGAATAATAATAAACACATCTGTAGCTTGGAAGAGAATGTGCAAAAGAATGAAAATAAACACCTGTAACTTGGAAGAGACAAGTGCAACAGAGAGAAAGTGACAAGTGTAGGTTGGTGCGTGTACCTGGTGCGTGTAGAGGAAGGGATGAGTTCTTGCAACAGATGTGAGCAATTGGATGAGCTGTTGGCTGACTGTTGCTCCGGACACAACTTATTATTGCCTCACCACCTGTCTTGTGATGCAGCATATCCCCTTTTGGTGGGATGAATGGTGGATGGAGGCAAGTAATGTATGGAGAAATGTGTGGTTGGGTGGATGGTTTGATTAATGTATGGTTAGGTTGAAAGATGGATGGGTGAATGTTTGGATTGATTAGTGTATGGTTAGGTTGAAAGATGGATGGGTGAATGTTTGGATTGATTAGTGTATGGTTTAATGGATGGGTGAATGTTTGGATTGATTAGTGTATGGTTTAATGGATGGGTGAATGTTTGGATTGATTAGTGTATGGTTTAATGGTGGATGGGTGAATGTTTGGATTGATTAGTGTATGGTTTAATGGTTGGGTGAATGTTTGGATTGATTAGTATATGATTTAATGGTTGGGTGAATGTTTGGATTGATTAGTGTATGGTTTAATGGATGGGTGAATGTTTGGATTGATTAGTGTATGGTTTAATGGATGGGTGAATGTTTGGATTGATTAGTGTATGGTTTAATGGTTGGGTGAATGTTTGGATTGATTAGTATATGATTTAATGGTTGGGTGAATGTTTGGATTGATTAGTGTATGGTTTAATGGTTGGGTGAATAATTGATTAGTGATGGTTTGATAGACAGATGGTTGAGTGAATAATTGATTAGTGTATGGTTTGATAGACAGATGGTTGAGTGAATGATTGATTAGTGTATGGTTTGATAGAAAGATGGTTGAATTGACCACTTGCGAGTTTCAGCCTATAAGGAAGTTGGAGCTGTAGACATCGATAATTAACAGAATGATCACCTGAATTGCGGCTTATATAAATCCTCCATCAAGCTTGAAATTACACCCCCTTGACCCCCTTTCTAGATAAATTTGTACATTTTTCGGTAGAAAAATGTCCCGGCCGAAGGCCGATTCCTCTTAAATTCCAGGCTCGCTATCGCTCGCCAGGAAAAAGTCGACACCTAAATGGGACGAAAGACCTTAAAAGTGACATAAATGGGGCGAAAGTTCTTAAAATCGCTAAACTAATGGGGCAAACTTCTTAAAATATCACAAGCAATGGGGCTAAACATGAGGGAGAAAGGGGCCAAGAAAAAAATCCCTCAAGTGGAAATCTCTCCTTAAATGTATGATCAATTTAATTGTATTTATATATGTATTATGACCGTATTTTAGATGATAATTCTGCTAAATATTGACGGCCACGGCTCCAACCTTCCTTATACACTAAAACCTCGCAAGTGGTCAATTGGCAGAGCTGTTGGTTGACGTGTAGCTCCGGACACACCTTAAGCCGGTATCACACGAGAGCTTGAATTTAGGTGACAGAATGTTTTTAAATGTTGATCTCATAAGCTGCCAGACCAGTGTTGAGGGAAAAAGTGTCCTAGCTTTCCTTGTTTATTTTGTTTCCTTGTGTTTCCCATCTGGGTTTGTCCTCTCGGTTCTGTTTTAGTTACTCCTTCCGTTTGTCCCGGGAATCGTTCTCCTTGGTGGTAGCCATCTTGTCTTCTTTGTTTGATTTCTTGTTGATTAGGTTTCATTGTTGTAGTTTCGTCTAATTTCTTCTGCTGTGTTTTCTTCTGGACGTTGGTTCTTCTGGTGGTGGTCTGGGGATCTGGAATGGGTGACCGGTCAACTCAACCAGTACCAAATCAACCAATACGGTTAGGTTAGGTTAGTACTATATTTTGGCACTGGTTGAGATAACACGGAACCTCTGGAATGTAGTGCCTGGTGTTTGTTCTTTCTCTGTTATCCTGGTTGTCTATCCTTATCCTCCTTGCTTGAGTTTCTCCCTTCCGTTCTTGTCTTCCCGTTATCCTTGTTCTGTTTATGGGTGTTATCTTAGCACTTAACACCTTACTATAAGAAGCCTTTCGTAAACTGAATACAACTATTGAGTGTCGGCCAGAATAAAAAGAGTAATAAACCAGATAACACAGCCTTCAATGACAGAGCAAACTTCCTAGACTGATCAGGTTTTTTTACACTCACACAATTGCCGACTTGTGAGTTTCAGGTTATAAGGAAGTTGAGCTGTAGACATCGATATTTAAGGGGAGGTCTCCACTTGAGGGATTGTTTTCTTGACCCCTTTCCCCCTCATGTTTAGCCCCATTGCTTTTGATATTATAAAACGTTTGCCCCATTAGTTTAGTGATTTTAAGAACTTTCACCCCATATTAAGACCTTTGGTGCAATTCAGGTGTCTATTTTATCCTGGCGAGCGATAGCGAGCCTGTAATTTAAGAGGAACCGGCCTTCGGCCGGGACATTTTTCTACCGAAAAATGTACAAATTTATCTTGAAAGGGACTCGAGGGTGTGTAATTTTAAGGTTGATGGAGGTCTAGGGAACAAACTAAATACCTCCCCTTAACATAATTGTATGTATGTAATTGTGCTGGTTGGGCGTCGACTGACTGGGGACAGAGGTGCATGGGGGCGGTTCGTTCGTGGCCACCCCTTCGGGGATCACGGCATCAGGCAATAGATAGATAGATAGATACCCCATTGCTGGAGGTGGCCGACACGAGACAGAGCCCGAACAGAAACAACATTTAAAGTTCCTATTCTCAGGGTCCGGGACCACTTTCGCGTTCCCTCGCTCGTTTCTCTGTCTCGTCGAGTAGGAGAATAATACAAGGGGTGGAGGATTCCTAGCCCCCTGCCCCCAAGCTAAAATACGGTCGTAGTACATTTATAAATACATAAAAACCCAATTCAACATACCATTTATCCATCAGAAACCCAATTCAACATACCATTTATCCATCAGAAACCCAATTCAACATACCATTTATCCATCAGAAACCCAATTCAACATACCATTTATCCATCAGAAACCCAATTCAACACCCAGAAACCCATTCACCATTTATCCATCAGAAACCCAATTCAACATACCATTTATCCATCAGAAACCTACTATGCCATTTCTGTTTAATATCGTTGTTCGCGGCTCCAACTTCCTTATAGCCTAAAAGTCTCAAGTGGATAATACTGCACGGAGAGTTTGGTATTTACTACAGATTAAGAAGGGGAGATTTTGACTTAAGATACTTTTTTTCTGGACCCCCTTCTCCCACATTATTATCCCCCATTACGTAGATTTTAAAACGTTCGCCCGATTAATTTGGCGATTATAAGACCTTTGACCCCATTTCTGCCAATTTTAAGATCTGTTGTGCCATTTAGGTGTCGATATTTTCCTGGTGAGCGATAGCGAGCCTGTCATCTAAGACGAAGCGGCCTTCGACCGGGGATCTAGGGAGTATTATATCAATTGTGGTGGATGTCTAGGGAGGAAACTAAAAACCTCCCCTTAATATCCAGTATTCGAGAATGGATAATAAGTCGTAGGCGTGTGCATAAACCTTTCCGTCCTGGTGGTGTAATGGCCGTTAAGGGGTCTACAAATCTGGGTGTGATAACCCAGGTTCGAATCCCGGTGGATCACATAATTTCATTGGAGGTGTTGTGGTGAAACTAATCAAATATAGGTTTAAGAGGGGGTGGCCGTGTTTATTTGATCATTTATGGATCTTTATATCATTTTTGTTTAGTTTCTTCCCTAGACCTCCATCAAGCTTAATAAAACACCACCCCAAGACCCTCGTTCAAGATAAATTTGTACATTTTTTGATAGAAAAATATCCCGGCCGAATTAATTAGTGGCTCGTTATCGCTCGCCAAGAAAAAAACACACACAACAATTCTTAATATTGACAAAAAATGGGGCGAAAGGTCTTAAAATCGCCATAAAATCGCTATATCAAATGTATTCCATGCCCTATTAATGATAAGAATTGAGTTCATAAAGGAGCCCACCTCGCTTGTTTTCTCTTGCTCTCCCTCTCTCTTTGGCTTGTATCCATTCGGCCCCATTCAGCCTACTTTTTTAAGACGTTAACCCCCATTCAGGTGTCAATATTTTCCTGGCGAGCGGTAGCGAGCCAGCATATATATATTTTTTTTTTTGACAGCAAGCCAAATTTGTAAATTTTTCGATAGAAAAATTTCTCCGGCGAAGCCGGATTTCTCCATACAATGCTGGCTCGCTATCGCTCACCGGGAAGAAATCGACACCTGGATGGGGATAAACGTCTTAAAACAGTTGGCTGAATGGGGCGGAATGGATACAAGCCAGAGAAAGGGAGAAAAGGACAGAAATAAAAAAAATCAGGTCACCCCCCCTTAAATGTTATAAATGTTATTAAACTCCCCATTATAAATGCAGTAAAGACCTTATAATATTACAATGGGTATAATAGATTGTCCCTGTTCGGGCTCTGTCTCGAGTCGGCCACCCCCAGAAGAAAAAAACATGGGGAATGGGCCTGAGTAAATAGAAAGATAGATAGATAGATAGATAGATAGATAGATTTATATTTTTTTCACCAACCAACTTGGCAACTTCACTTCTAAACTCAATTAATGAAATCAACAAATACATTGACAAAAGATAATATATAATAGATAGTAAATAGATAATAATAGATAATAGATAGTTAATAGATAATAATAGATAATAGATAGTTAATAGATAATAGATAGTTAATAGATAATAGATAGTTAATAGATAATACATAGTTAATAGATAATACAAAATAATAGATAATAGATAATAGATAGTAAATAGATAATAGATAGTAAATAGATAATAATTGATAATAGATAGTAAATAGATAATAATAGATAATAGATAGTAAATAGATAATAATAGATAATAGATAGTAAATAGATAATAGATAGTAAATAGATAATAGATAGTAAATAGATAATAATAGATAATAGATAGTAAATAGATAATAATAGATAATAGATAGTTAATAGATAATACAAAATAATAGATAATAGATAGTAATAGATAATACAAAATAATAGATAATATATAATAGATAGTAAATAGATAATAATAGATAGTTAATAGATAATACAAAATAATAGATATATAATAGATAGTAAATAGATAATAATGGATAATAGATAGTTAATAGATAATACAAAATAATAGATAATAGATAGTAAATAGATAATAATAGATAATAGATAGTTAATAGATAATCCAAAATAATAGATAATATATAATAGATAGTAAATAGATAATAAGATAATAGATAGTTAATAGATAATATATAATAGATAGTAAATAGATAATAGATAATACAAAATAATAGATAATAGATAGTAAATAGATAATAGATAGTAAATAGATAATAATAGATAATAATAGATAATAGATAGTTAATATATAATACAAAATAATAGATAATAGACAAGGACGATAATAGATTGTATTGTGTGTCCAAGTCATACCCCCCCGTTATGAATATTGTAAAGGCCATAGAATATTAATTCAATGGGTGTACTGTTCTAATTGTAGTGTGTGTCAAAGTCAAAGTCACTTATGAATATACTAAAGGCCACAGAATAATACAATGGGTGTGATAATATTGTAGTAAGTGGCAACCCCCTGGAGGCCTTGAGTATTAGGATGTATATGTTAGTTGTGGTGGGTATGAGAGTCAGTCAGTGAGCCAGATGCAGTAGCCCAGGACATAACACCTCAATTGTTGGTTCAGTCTCTTCACCAGCCGCCAAACTCTCGGTCACCAGTGCGCGCGTCGTTAACAGTGCGATCCCCTTTGTCTCAATCACATCACCCAACGGTTTCCTCCTCCCCTCACTTGACACATCTCGCTTTTGTAGCTTCATTATCCTTGTTTCACTTACCTCACCTAAGCTTTCCTTGGCAGGCTTCCATCGGTGCTGACCTAGTTCCCCCTCCTTATCATCCCCTCCCTCAGTCACATCCCCTCTTTCTCCTTACTTCACTTGGCTAGCTACTTCCCTTTCCTCACCCCCCTATCAGCTCCCTTACCTCACCCCACCCCCTACTACCAGCTCCCTCACCTCACACCCCTATCAACTCCCTCACCTCAACCCCCACTATCAGCTCCCTCACCTCACCCTACTACCAGCTCCCTCACCTCACACCCCTATCAGCTCCCTCACCTCAACCCCCACTATCAGCTCCCTTCCTCACTTTACCTTCTCATTCAGCCCCCTAAATTTACCTTCCTATATCAGTTCTCTCGCCCTACTTCACCTGTATTGAGGCCTCTCTTCTCATCTTCATTTTAGTGATATCCTCACCTGACAGTCAGCCCCCCTCCCATCCACCCTCTCAACTAGCTCCTTTATTCCTCAACCCCCTCAATCGTACGACTCACCAATTAGCCTTTGAAACCAGCGGAGCAAATTATAATTGTCTTGAATGTCGAAAACTTGGCTGAGCACTTGGACTATATGAATCTGGGGTACTTTATGTCCAAGCCACAGTATTGGAACTTTATGGAACTCGTGCGTATCGAAGCTCTCGACCCATCCATTCATAAGGACCGAGCGGAAATTATGCTGGGCTGCTCTAAATAACGATACGCCACTGGTTCGTCAAGCCTTCTGTAAACCCAAGAATTTTGATGATTGACTAACAATTTGTAAATTTCATTAATCGATTTTAGGAGTATAGTTGGTTGTTGGAAGGAACATAATAATAGGGGATATTATAGCCATTAACAAGCCAAATTGGACATTCCTGAGAAGCAAGAGGCGGTGCTACATACGGACAAAACCCCAAGTGACGTAACTATGGTGCTGGAAAGTGAAGTGGGCTCGGACATGCGGGTTAACAGCGGAAGGGGTGACGATGTGGTGGTGGTGATAGGTGACGATGTGACGATAGACAAAACACCCGCGATAAACAAACCAACATCTATCGTCAAGAAGAAACTGGTGGAAAAGAAAGCCGAACCAAAGAGAAAGGATTCGTGGGGCAGGAAATCATTAATGAACAGGAAAGACTCCTTGTTTAGCAGGAAACCGTCTCTGGTTAAGAAAGACGCAGTGGTGAGCAAGAAGAAAGTGGGTGGGGCTGTGGCTAAATTGAAAGTGGGAGGGACTGTGGCTAAATTGAAAGCTGAGGAACTTGAAGTCATTGTTGAAAACCCGGACAGTCTAAACCCAAGTATCACCACCAAAGTTAGGATTAAGGTATAGTGCACTTTATTGTCATAACGGTATACAGGATATGTGTTATTAGTAGCCTATACGGTATATGTGTTATTAGTATACGGTATATTATATAAGTGTCTTGATAGCGTAATGCATAAGTGCGCGGAATTTCGGTGTGAGTATCCTAGGTTCGAGTCCTTGGAGTGCCACATGTATTTGTTGATTTCATGAATTGAGTTTAGAAGTGAAGTTGGTTGGTGGAAAAATATAATTATTATTTGTTATTATCCTTAGTGATCTTGGCCCCATTCAATGTTCTTTCCTCTCACTAAAACATTGCGCTTTCCATAATGTAGTTAGATTGATATCCAAAATTCGAAAATGGATATTCATCGTGATCGTGTACTCAACCTTTAACTGTGTTGGTGGTGTAATGGTTTAGAATCTGCTTATGTTCTGGGTGTGGTGTCCCGAGTTCGAATCCCGGGAGGACCATATGCATTCAGTAGTTTATTCAAGTACATTGGGGTTTCATTCATTATTACAGATCTCACTCGCTGTCTGATGCCCCAATTTACGATAATATTATAGGTTTTTAGGAGTTTGGGTTTTGGGTTTTAGCTGGTTCCAGAATGCATACCCATTTCTATCTATCTATCTATCTATTTAATCCGGCCCAATCCCCTTTGTGTGTGTATTTTTTTTTTTTTTTTTTTTTTTTTTTTTTTTTTTTAAAGGTGTTCACTATAAGATTTGTGAATGTTAAGATCGGGTTTTGAGGAACGTAATCCATTCGTAAATCGAGGTCGACCTGTGGTGTATTTGGTTATTTATACCAGCATCACCACCAAAGTTAGGATTAAGGGGGGTCACCGGCCCTTTTTTTTTTTTTCTCTCCTTTTCTCTCTTTTTGTTCTGGCTTGTATCCATTCGGCCCCATTCAGTCAACTGTTTTAAGACTTTTATCCCCATCCATGTGTCGATTTCTTCCTGGCGAGCGATAGCGAGCCAGCATTGTATGGAAAAATCCGGCTTCGTCCTGAGACATTTTTCTATCGAAAAATGTACAAATTTGGCTAGCTGTCAAAAAACATATATATATACTGTATATATGCTGGCTCGCTACCGCTCGCCAGGAAAATATTGACACCTGCATGGGGATAAACGTCTTTAAACAGTAGGCTGAATGGGGCCGAATGGATACAAGCCAAAGAGAGAGGGAGAGAAAGAGAAAACGCGCGAGGTGGGGCTCCCTTAACTCATTCAGTACCAGGGACATCCTAGTCATCACATTCTGGCAAGTATTAGACAATTATATTCAGCTTAGGAAGGACCTCTAGCAATAATAAGGCTTCAAACTAACTCGACCAACCCTTTCGGCCACCAGAGATCCTTCCTAAGCTGCACACAATCGTCTAAATATAGCTAGACTAAAATACAAAAATCGTCGTCGGTACAGGAGTAAATGCACTGAATTTGGGTGTGAGCATCCTAGGTTCGAATCCCTGGACTGCCACATGTATTTGTGGATTTCATTAATTGAGTTTAGGAGTAAAGTCGGTTGGTGGAGGGAACATAGTAAATTATAATCGGTTGGTGGAGGGAACATAGTAAATTATAATCGGTTGGTGGAGGGAACATAGTAAATTATAATTTGGTTATTGTAGTGTTTTAACTCGTTCAGTACAAGTCCTGTCTTCTTACAATATATACTGGCGATACATAGACGATATTATTCAGCTTAGGAAGGAACTCTAGCAATGATAAGGCTTCGAATTATCTCAATCAACCCTGTTAACTACCACAGATCCTTCCTCAGCTGCATAATATGGTCTAAATATAGCTATAATGAAAGTTAACCCACGTCGCTGGTACTCAAAGGGTTAACCCGTTCAGTACCAGTGCCGTCTTTTTCATTATACCGGCGACACATACGATTTTATTCAGTTTATGAAGGACCTCCAGCTATTAACCCTTTCACGCTTATGACGCGATTTTGAGCCTATTGGGGATACTTTAAAGCCTTTTTTACCATCAGGGGTATTTAGAAACCTTTAGTTTAGTTACTTCAACCTCTGCAGTTGTCTTTGAGTTAGCTGTGTTGAGCCTATTGGGGATACTTTAAAGCCTCTTTTACCATCAGGGGTATTTAGAAACCTTTAGTTTAGTTACTTCAACCTCTGCAGTTGTCTTTGAGTTAGCTGTGGGCAGAAAACTCATTTTGGAGAGGTAATTATAAGAGTGAGAGAACTCTATTTCTTATTGCTAACCTGGCAACCTCTGCGTCATAAATGCGTGAAAGGGTTATTAACTGCATCATCATCATCATCATATACTCTCTTGTACTTCTACTCACCGAGGTTAGCTTGAAGATAAAGGTGTCCTAGGTTTAAGGGGGTCACCGGCTTTTTTCAACTTTCTCTCTTTCCCTGGCTTGTATCCATTCGGCCCCACTCAGCCAACTGATTTAAGACGGTTATCCAGATCCAGGTGTCGATATTTTCCTGGCGAGCGCTAGCGAGCCAGCATATATATTTTTTTTGTTTTGACAGCAAGCTAAATTTTTCCATTTTTCGATAGAAAAATGTCTCCGGCGAAGCCGGATTTCTCCATACAATACTGGCTCGCTATCGCTCGCCAGGAAGAAATCGACACCTGGATGGGGATAAACGTCTTAAAACAGTTGGCTGAATAGGGCCGAATGGATACAAGCCAGGGAATGAGAGAAAATGAGAGAAAGATAAACAAGGAGAGAAAGATAAAAAAAAAGAAACAGGTGACCCCCTGCATCATCATCATCATCATCACACTGTGTCGTACTTCCACTTACCGAGGTTATAATATAGCCGGCAGATAAAGGTGTGCTAGTTTATGGCGGGAGGAATGTGTTAACAGCACCCGTTATGTGTTAACAGCACCCGTTATGTGTGTTAACAGCACCCGTTATGTGTTAACAGCACCCGTTATGTGTGTTAACAGCACCCGTTATGTGTGTTAACAGCACCCGTTATGTGTGTTAACAGCACCCGTTATGTGTGTGTGGAGAGCAGTTAAGGGAGCCCACCGGCCTTCTTTTTTGTTCTCTCTCTTTGGCTTGTATATATTCGACCACATTCAGCCTACTGTTTTAAGACGTTTACCCCCATCCAGGTGTCAATATTTTCCTGGCGAGCGGTAGCGAGCCAGCATATATATATTTTTGTTTTGACAGCAAGCTAAATTTGTTCATTTTTCAATAGAAACATTTCTCCGGCGAAGCCGGATTTCTCCATACAATGCTGGCTCACTATCGCTCGCCAGGAAGATCTCGACACCTGGATGGGAATAAACGTCTTAAAATAGTTGGCTGAATGGGGCCGAATGGATACCAGCCAAAGAGAGAGGGAGAGAAAGATAAAAGAAGCGAGGTGGGCTGGCTTACCCTACTACTGGTACTGTACTGTACATAGCCTACCTGTATACCTTGGCAACAGTTGGCCTTGTCACGCCCAGGCCACTGTTGTGTTGTGTGATACATTATCCTAACACTATTTGGTTGACCTTAAGGGGAGGTATTTAGTTTGTTCCCTAGACCTCCATCAAGCTTAAAATTACACCCCCTCGAGTCCCTTTCAAGAAAAATTTGTACATTTTTCGGTAGAAAAATTTCCCGGCCAAAGGCCGGTTCCTCTTAAATTACAGGCTCGCTATCGCTCGCCAGGATAAAATCGACACCTAAATGGCACGAAAGGTCTTAAAATTGACAGAAATGGGTTGAAAGTTCTTAAAATCTTCAAAATAATGGGGCAAACATCTTAAAATCTCAAAAGCAATGGGGCTAAACATGAGGGAGAAAGGAGTCAAGAAAAAATCCCTCAAGTGGAGATCTCCCCTTAAGCATGACTCTCTCTCTCTCTCTCTCTCTCTCTCTCTCTCTCTCTCTCTCTCTCTCTCTCTCTCTCTCTCTCTCTCTCTCTCTCTCTCTCTCTCTCTCTCTCGCTCTCTCTCTCTCTCTCTCTCTCTCTCAGTCTCTCTCAGTCTTTCTTCTACTCAACAAGTGAACTCTGGAACTCTCTCCCTCAATCAATCTTTTCTTTATCCTACGACTTAAACTTTGCATGTCCAGGCATTTTGACTCCGACGTCCCTTGAATTTGGGTCTGTCACTCTTTTGGCTTGGGGGGTGACACTCGTTACAGTCAACCTGTCTTTTGTCTCCTTCATACACAAAGAACAAAGCAAATAAAGAAAGAAGTTAGTAACTGCCTCAGAGAACAAAACACTCAAGAAAGGAAGAACTGCCTCGGACAACAAATCTCCAAACTATGTGTTGGTCGGGGAGATTTCCACTTGACGGATTTTTTTTCTTGACGCCTTTCTCCCTCATGTTTAGCCCCATTGCTTTTGAGATTTTAAGACGGTCGCCCCATTATTTTGACGATTTTAAGAACTTTCGACCCATTTCTGTCAATTTTAAGACCTTTCGTGCCATTTAGGTGTCGATTTTATCCTGGCGAGCGATAGCGAGCCTGTAATTTAAGAGGAACCGGCTTTCAGCCGGGACATTTTTCTACCGAAAAATGTACAAATTTATCTTGAAAGGGGTTCAAGGGGGTGTAATCTTAAGCTTGATGGATATCTAAGAGACCAAACTAAAAACCTCCCCTTAATGATAATAACCGAAACACTAGCCTTGACAGTGGGCTAGTATAAAATACAAGCATCGTCAACAACAACAACAACAACAACAACAACAACAACAACAACAACAATAATAACAACAATAACAACAACTGTGACCTTTGAGTTGTGAGGTTATTGACAGTGATCCAGTTCTACCAAGGTGATCATGGTGCCTTTAGCTGGGTGTGTTCATGGAGGTGGAGGTGTGGGACTAGTGAAGCAACTCATTATTACTGTACAGTATAGTAACATATATGGCAATATCTAAACCAGTTGACCTGTATCAGCCCTAAGTAACACTAACACATGACGTATCCAAATTTTGAATAGTGTATGGCATATTGTCTAGATCAGATTTCTCTCTCCACTATTCATTCACCAATCAAAGTATAATACATCATGTTGTTGTTGTTGTTATTCCCCAAGCTGCCTGGCCGAACAGCCCAAAGGCCCCGAGCAATTCAAAGGCCATAACCGAGTGCCCCCACAGAACCCTCCCCGCCGACCACAATAAAGCCTGGGTGACCGAAGCCACTCCATGGCGGGGGGCTGAGGAGGGTGCGGAAACGCCCGGGAAACCAAAGCCCCACCCAGGGCCCTGTGCCCCTCAGCAATTATGAAGAGAAAGTTGAGGGGCAAGGGAAAAATGTGACGCTTTGGCTTCCAATCTTGGTAGATTGGGAGGTCAATCCATGGAAGAGACGCCGCCACTTGAGATCTAGAAGATATATAAGTAAAAGGAACAGTCAGAGTAAGCTATGGGTATGGCAGAGATTGCTCAGCTCTCACTCTGATAGACCAGCCCATCACCATACATCATGTAATAATGAACATTATGCAAAATTGAACTTATTACTTAAGGCTAATATTCTATCTATCTATCTATTGCCTGACGCCGTGATCCCCGAAGGGTTGGCCGCGAACGAAACGCCCCCATGCACCTCTGTCCCCAGTCAGTCGACGCCCTACTTCCCATCCAGCACTGCCTTCACTCATATACTTCTTCACTCCATCCTTCCACCTCTCATTCGGTTTACCTCTCCCTCTCTGTCCTTGCTCCTCACTTGCGTACACTCTCTTAGTCATTCTCTCGCTTCCCATACGTTCCACATGGCCGAACCATCAAGGTGTTCCTTTTCACACTTTCCAGCACATCTACATCCACACCACACCTCTCTCGTACTTCCTCATTCGTCTGTCTATCCCTCCATGTAACTCTGCACGCACTTCTCAGGTAACTCATTTTCACCCCTCTCACTCTTGGTTTGAGTCCCTTCACCAACGTCCATGCTTCACTCCCGTAAGTCAATGTTGGGATTACCACACTGTCATGCAAGGACTTCTTTACTTCCATGCTGACCGCCCTATTTCTTGTTACTGATTTCAGCATTCCTACAACCCTCTTCCCCTGTTGCACCCTCTCCCGCACTTCTGCATCCATACTCCCATCTTTACTCAACACACACTGCCCAGATACTTGAATGAGCTGACAGTCTCCATAGCCTGACCGTTCAACTTGACCTCACACTCTGTGGCTGCACCCCTTTCAAAGACCATAATCTTGCTCTTCCCTGCATTTACCCTCAGATTGTAGTGAAATATATTAATACATTGCAACAGGGGAAGAGGTGTGTAGGAACGCTGAAAGCAGTAACAAGAAATAGGATGGTCAACATGGAAGTAAAGAAGTCCTTGCATGACAGTGTGGTAATCCCGACATTGACTTACGGAAGCGAAGCATGGACGTTGGTGGAGAGACTCAGACCAAGAGTGAGAGGGATGGAAATTAGTTACTTGAGAAGTGCGTGCGGAGTTATATGGAGGGATAGACAGAAGAATGAGGAAGTACGAGAGCGGTGTGGTGTGGATGTAGATGTGCTGGAAAGTGTGAAAAGGAACACCTTGAGATGGTTCGCCTAATTATGGAACGTATGGGAAGCGAGAGAATGACTAAGAGGGTGTACGAGAGCGAGGTGGAAGGACAGAGAGGGAGAGTTAAACCGAGAGAGAGGTGGAAGGATGGAGTGAAGAAGTACAGTATATGAATAAAGGCGGTGCTGGTTGGGAGGAGGGGCTTCGACTGACTGGGGACAGAGGTGCATGGGGGTGTTTCGTTTGTGGCCACCCCTTCGGAGATAACGGCGTCAGGCAGTAGATAGCTAGATAGAGTGCATTAACTCCCAATATGTCTGTGTCACTTACTGCAGGGGAGATTGTGGGTTTATTAAAGGGGGTCACCGTTTTTGTTTTTACCTTTCTCTCCTTTTCTCTCTTTCCCTGGCTTGTATCCATTCGGCCCCATTCAGCCAACTGTTTTAAGATGTTTATCCCCATCCAGGTGTCGATTTCTTCCAGGCGAGCGATAGCGAGCCAGCATTGTATGGAGAAATCCGGCTTTGCCGGAGAAATGTTTCTATCGAAAAATTTACAAATCTAGCTTGCTGTCTAAACAAAAATATATATATGCTGGCTCGCTACCGCTCGCCAGGAAAATATTGACACCTGGATGGGGGTAAACATCTTAAAACAGTAGGTTGAATAGGGCCGAATGGATACAAGCCAAAGAGAGAAGGAGAGAAAGAGAAAATAAGCGAGGTGGGCTCCCTTAAATCAGCTGCATGAACCATATCTAGAATTAGGAGACTTTAATGCTCGTAGTCTCATCTGGAGAGACGTCATTGGTAACGGCAATGGTGTAATCATGGTGAGAGTTTGGGATAGTCACCCGTCTGGTATTTCCACATAGCGATTTTGATTAGTTATTTTGCCTTTATATTGTCAACCACCCCCAGCTATGGGCTATGTGGTTTAGTATATACTGTACATACATACATACATACATCTTGAATACAGGGCCTCTACTCTGGTGTGAGACAAATACCCGGTACCCAAAACAATACCCGGTACCCAAAACAATATTCCCATGTAACCTACTAAGTGTCGTAACCGGCAACTAAAATTGTTTGGAGACAACTTCGTAAAGGCATCTGGTTATAAAATACACCATTATTGAATATGATGCAAACTGTAAACCATCCGTGTGTAAAGCAGTGACTCTCCATCCTGGTGTGTATACCAGCATGGTATACACACCAGCTGTAAACCATCCATGTGTAAAGCAGTGACTCTCCATCCTGGTGTGTATACCAGCATGGTATACACACCAGCTCACGCCTCCTCTGATGGGCAGGTAAAGGTTAAGGCTTTTAAATGATAACAGCGGTGGACTGCAGACGGTGATGGTTTATTTCAGTAACAATTCATTACAGTATTCACACAATTTGTGTATTGCTATCTTGTGTGTAAATTATTGCCAATTATACATACATACTGTACATACAATGCTTTAGCATAATTTTTCCATTACATGCATTGTAACGGCTCAGACAGGGTTGCTTTTCAGTAGTTGGAGTGTATTGTAGTACAATAAAGTCCCGCCACAGCACTGCCCCACGAAGTCATCACTGTGGCTAATGTTGGTACAGTATAGTGCAAACCGTGCCTCAGCAAGACTTAACAGAGTCCCCCTGTAGCACTTGCACCTGCAGTATCTGCAACCACACCAGCCTTAACAGTGTTACAAAATGACAGCACCAAAACAAGACTCCACTGTATATTAGGCAATTTGGACTACTGTATACTGTAGAACAATAAAGTCCTGCTCCAACACTGCTCCAATATGCAAACACTGTTGCCGACACTGATGTGGTGCCAAATAGCGCCCAGGTAAGACTCAGTCTCCTGTGGCACCTATCTGCACCCCACCAGCCTCGGCAGTGCCATACCAAGACAGTGCTAAGATAAAGACTTTATTGCATAGTAATGGCTGTTGGTCCACAAGTCTATCGCCATCCCACCTATTAGTCGCCTTGTATGACACGCAGTAGGATGTGTGAGGCATATTCCTTTTTTCCTCCACCATTAGATGAAGGCCCCCTTACCCCCTGGGGAGGTTGAAGAGCGATTAATTATTTTTGTAACCATCGAATATATTTGCCTCACATTATCACAATTTATCTGCAGTATTGGTATCTTGTATGTTAACCATTCCCATTTTCTCCCCAGGGTCGTATAGAAGAGGGCGATGGGCTGTTTGAGGAGCGTTCATCTACCTCCGGGTCTGACGATGACCAGGCTGCGTCACTCCTGCAGGGGACTGGTGGTGAGGAAGGTGATGGGGAGTCCAGTTTGGCCATACTTACCCAGGTTATGTTACCTTTCCTGGTGGCTGGCTTGGGCATGGTTGGGGCCGGACTGGTACTGGATCTGGTGCAGGTGGGTTTATTATACTATACAGCCTCTGTAGCAGTTACGGTGATTTCTTGTTACTGCCTTATTGTAGCACGGTTAAGGCTGGTGTGGTGCGATTTTGCCAGGTGCAGTTGCCTCAGGGGGACTTTATTGAGTTCTGCTGAGACTCTGTTAGCACTATACCAACATCAGCCACAGTGATAACATGATGGGGCGTTGTTGTGGCAAGACTTAGTTGTACTGTTCTGCAGTAAAGACTGTAGCCACCGTGTTATGATTGCTGTGCACTGTGTGCAGTACTGTGATTGTACCATGGAAGCCACATTCACTGTGGACGGTTGCGGTCTTTAATTAAACCTGTATGTGTGTATGTACTGTATATATGTATGTACAGTACAACACCTCTCTCTCACACAACCCGATCATCAAAGGCTAAATTTCTGAAAGTATACAACAATTTAGAAACCTTTTAGTTTAGTTTTTTAAACCCCTGCAGTTGTCTTTAAGTGAGCTTATTGGAAGAAGAAGAATTTTGGAGAGCTAATTATGAGATTAGGAGAATGTTATATATATACTGTAAATACTAAGCGGCATCTTAAGAGCTTCAAAGGGTTAATTTATAGCATTTATGATAGTAAGGTTTTGTGGATGCCTTTTCTTCTATAGGTAGCACCAACGCACTTGACAATAATCTGGACCCCTTAACTTCTTATAACTCAAAATGAATGAAAGCAATCGAGCTGATGTTTCTATCATTTGGGAAGAGTCCACCAGGAAATAGTTGTGGATATTTACAGCCTGTTTGCTCAAGGTCCTTTTGAGTTGCGAAGAGGTCAAGGGTCGAGATTATTGTCAAGGTCGTTGGGGCTACCTATAGTACTGTACCCATATTTACCGGGTGTAAAAGCCCGATCGTGGCCATGGCCTTCCTCAGGGACTCGGGGCTGTTCGGCCAGGCAGCTTAGGGAACAACAAACCATTTGATTTGTTTGTTTACAGTGAAAAACCACCGTTGCCTCCCACCATTACTCTGAGTTAAGGGAACAGTGGCTGTTTGTTTGGTCTATTAATTCATTTATTCATATATTTGTTTAGTTTCCTCCCTAGACCTCCATCAAGCTTAGAAAAACACCCCCTAGACCCCCCTTCAAGATAAATTTGTATATTTTTCGGTAGAAAAATGTCACGGCTAAAGGCCGAATCCTCCTAAAATTACAGGCTCGCTATCGCTCGCCAGGAAAAAATCGACACCTAAATGGCACGAAGGGTCCTAATATTGACGAAGAAATGGGGTGAAAGGTCATAAAATCCCCAAACTAATGGAACCAACGTCTTAAAATCTCAAAACTAGTTGGGCTAAACATTAGGGTGAAGGGGGCCCAGAAAGCGGTCTGTCTCCCCTTAAGTAAATAACCACCGTTCCCTCCCACCATTGGTCTGGGTTAAGGGAGGTCACCTGTTTTGGTTCGGGCCTTTTCTATCTTTCTCTGGCTTGTATCCATTTGGCCCCATTCAGCCTACTGTTTTAAGACGTTTATCCCCATCCAGGTGTCAATTTTTTACTGGTGAGCGGTAGCGAGCCAGCATATTTTTTATTTTTGTTTGACAGCAGGATAAATTTGTACATTTTTCGATAGAAAAATTTCTCCGGCGAAGCCGGATTTCTTCATATAATGCTGGCTCGCTATCGCTCGCCAGGAAGAAATCGACACCTAGATGGGGATAAACGTCTTAAAATAGTTGGCTGAATGGGGCCGAATGGATACAAGCCAGAGAAGGAGAGAAAAGGACAGAAATAACAAAAAGCAGGTCACCCCTCTTAAATGATGTCTCGGCACCAAGTATATTTTGATCAATAATTGGTATCAGCAATATCTAAACTTGATATATTAGTTTTGAGTGAGATATACAAACATGTTCCTACACTTACCCACCCTATTGAACATCTGACAGACAATAATACAGCACAGAGCGAGCCAAACGTAATGACAGCCGAGACATGACTTATTAGCACCACTGTACATTACTGTGTCTGGCTGGCAGATGAAACACTATTCAAAACCATTCATAAAACGGAGTCCCTTTATTTTAGTAATTTTTGTTAAATATACAAATTTAAAGTTAGTTTTCACTATGCCTGGAAATTATATATATGTATTCAAAAACATTGTAATTTCATGTAAATTTTCCTGTATTCCTTCTCTACCTAGGTTTTTTCTTTTTTCTTTTTTTAAATATACAGTATATAATTACTGTATATATATACAGTAGGGTCTCACATAAAACGAGTTTATGGTCGATAAACGAGGGCGTTTTATGTGAACACAGCATTTTGGTGGCGCAATATCGTCAATTTTTATGCGGGACCCTACTGTACCTGTATTCCTCTCGGGCATAGACTGAGAGCCTGTACATTCAACCGTACATTCAACGGTGAAGCCCGTGAGGTCTCGTTCCAGTCTAGGGAGTGAGACATGTGAAGCACTTTGAGATACAACCAGCCTCTGCTATCTTGCCTTCGCAAGATGCACGAGGCCCAGTTTCCCACACATGGCTCAAAGCAACCCCATCTCTAAAGCTGCCTCGCCTCAGTGCTTCACTGTCTCACCTCCTAGATATAATAGGATCTGCTTCTTTTGGGCTAGTACCTGTAGACCGGTTGCAGATTTCCGTTTTCTTATGGTCTTATATTCATTCCTATGTTACAGCCAAATTGTTGTTTGTTATTCCAGCATTGGCCGGTGTTCCAAGACGTGAGTGAGTTGTTCATCATGGTGCCGGCTCTCCTGGGGTTGAAGGGTAACCTGGAGATGACCCTGGCTTCCCGACTATCAACGCACGCCAACCTCGGCCACCTGGACAACCGGGAAAACTGCCTCTCCATGATCATTGGTAATATGGCGCTCATACAGGTAAGCAGTTTAAGGTTTAAGCATCATTGCTGGCAATATTTCCTTCATTAACACTTTCGCGCACCAGTACACAATTTGCGCCCGTTCTGGGATGGCCTTTGTGACCATCAGTATTGTTTAGAAAGCTTTGCTTCAGTTACTTAAACCTTTGCAGTTGTCTTTGAGTGAGCTGTGGGCTGAAAACAAATTTTGGAGAGGTAATTATGAGATTGAGATAATTCTACAGTATTTTTTAATACTTAACGGCAACCCCTGGTGCAGGAAAAAGTTAATGTACTGCAAGCTCATGTATGCAATATCCTCCCTACTTAGAGTTGCTTAGTGGTATCCAATTTGCACAGCACCTATAGTTTACCCCTTGTCGCACGGCTGGGCTCAATAGCTCCATATCAAGTTTTCCACGCGTCACACGGTTCGGCTCGATAGCTCCATTGCATTATTTCATGGCTTAAAACCACTTAAAACTGCACTAGAGAAAGTATTGTTGTCTTAGCGGATGGTCTGTATAACCAACAAGAAAAAAAACACATAGCCACTCAGTCGGCTGACTCTTGCTTGCTTGTAACCTTAACGCAAGCTTGGATTGATTTTCGTTACTCCCAAACGATGCATGAAAGCAGTCAACAGTGACTTAGGAATGGTTACAATGGTGAAATTAATCCGTACCAGTAATCAATAATCAATATACAGTATATACATAATCCATAATCAATAATCAATTGTTGAACGAATGTAAATAGACCGTAGCCGTGGCTGCCGATACTGCATCGCTGCATTCGAACAAATCTCAGTAACATCACACAACACTCAGTTTTATTTTCCACCTCACACAATAACCGCTAATGTACAGTGTTCTAGTCTTCAACAATCGCAAGATAACAACGAGTACTGCCTCTGGTGTGTATATTGATCGTGTTCTTTTATTTCAAAATTGTATTATATTAAGCGTTATTTCCACATAGCGATTTTGATTAGTTCCTTTGCGTTTATCTTGTGTCGTCCCAGTTTTGGTTTGTTTATTTTGCAAGGTTTACATTATAAATGTATACAGTATAACCTAGGTTGGGCTATTTATTTGCAGAGACATGTGTATCCGTAAATGACGAAACTCTAGCATTCACACGAATCCAGGCTCGTGGCAACCATAACTGACCTACTTATTTTCACAATAAAGACTAAACCACTTGGTCTACAGAGTTCTAGTCTTCACCCATCGCAAGATAACAACGAGTACTACCTCTGGATATCTATATTTAACTTAGGTTAGGCAAAAGGCTAGGACTCCTCCTCCCCTTGTAATATTCTCCTACTCAATGAGACAGAGAAAGGGGTGAGGGAACGTGACAGTGGTCCCGGACCCTAAGAATTGGAACTTTAAAGGTTTCTGTTCGGGCTCTGCCTCGAGTCGGCCACCCCCAGCAATGGGGTATGTGCTTGAGTATATTACATACATACATACAGTACATAGGTTAGGCCATTGTTTTGCCTACCTGTATTTACAGTATAAGCGTGCCACAAGCCCACAATCGATGTTTCACCCGGATCCAGCGCTGGCTGGAAGGTTTAAACCACCGTTCGGCGAGGCTTAATTTGATAATCCAGATAGCTTAAGCATTTTCATTAAATGCTCATTCAGTTAACACTGTTTCATGAAGCAGTTGACAGCATTCCCATTCCATGTAAATTCTATATGTTGGTATCTTTTTCTCTATCAGTGCCAGGCCATAGTGGTGGGGTTCCTGGCGTCGGTAGCAGCGGTGGTGATGGGTTGGATCCCTGAGGGCCACTTTGATCTGCTACACGCCCTCCTCTTGTGTGCTGCGGCCCTCGTCACTGCATCAGTTGCTTCACTTGTACTTAGTAAGTTCTCTGTTCCTGTGTTGGTGGTGTAATGGTTTAGGTGCTTACGTTCTGGGTGTGGTGTCCCGAGTTGGAATCCCGGGAGGACCATATGCTTTCATTAGTTTATTCAAGTACATTGGGGTTTGTCATTGATGATTAATGTTAACAACGGGGTGTTACTTATAGGCAACAGAATAAATGCATTTCTCCACATATAGATTTTGTTTAGTGTGTTGTCTTTTCGATAGTTATTAATTTTAATGCGTTCGTTATATTAATTTGAACAGTAACCTTTGAGTTTGTTTTAAAGTTGTTATATATACATTATTAATAATTACTTTGTAGTAGTTTGTTTGTCTATCATTCAGTAACTGCTGTTCTCCTTGGTTTAAGGGGGGTCACCGGCTTTTTTAATCTTTCTTTCCTTTTCTCTCTTTCCCTGGCTTGTATCCATTCGGCCCCATTCAGCCAACTGTTGTAAGACGTTTATCCCCATCTAGGTGTCGATTTCTTCCTGGTGAGCGATAGCAAGCCAACATTGTATGGAGAAATTTGGCTTCGCCGGAGACATTTTTCTATCGAAAAAATTTACAAATTTAGCTTGCTGTTAAAACAAAAATATATAATATACTGGCTCGCTACCGCTCGCCAGGACAATATTGACACCTGGATGGGGATAGGCTAAACGTCTTAAACAGTAGGCTGAATGGGGCCGAATGGATACAAGCCAAAGAAAGAGGGAGAGAAAGATAAAAAAAGTGAGGTGGGCTCCCTTAACCCATGAACTGCTAGAACCTGTGTAAAATAAAAGGCCAAGTTGAGGGAGGGGGGGAGGGGGGGAGGAGGTATAAAGGGGGGAAGGAGTGGAGGGTGTGGTATGGAGAGATACCACTACTTTCTATGTGTCACCCAAATTTCAGACATTTCTCGACACTGGTATGGTATTTGAAGGGTTATTCTAACACATGTTCAAATACCATGGCTTCCAAGAGGACCTTCGCAGTCCATGGGTTAATCATGATGGGAGTGACTTTAGCATCGAGAGAGAGAGCATAAAAAATTATGCCGCACGAAGAAAATTACACTATGCTGTACAGTTGGCCAAATAAGTGATGTCGCGGCACCAAGTATATTTCTATCAAAGCATTAATTGGTATCAGTACTATCAAAGCATTAATTGGTATCAGTACTATCAAAGCATTAATTGGTATCAGTACTATCAAAGCATTAATTGGTATCAGTACTATCAAAGCATTAATTGGTATCAGAGCATTAATTGGTATCAATTGGTATCAGTACTATCAAAGCATTAATTGGTATCAGTACTATCAAAGCATTAATTGGTATCAGTACTATCAAAGCATTAATTGGTATCAGTACTATCAAAGCATTAATTGGTATCAGTACTATCAAAGCATTAATTGGTATCAGTACTATCAAAGCATTAATTGGTATCAGTACTATCAAAGCATTAATTGGTATCAGTACTATCAAAGCATTAATTGGTATCAGTACTATCAAAGCATTAATTGGTATCAGCACTATCAAAGCATTAATTCATCGTTTCGAGTGAGATATACAAACATGTCCCTATCTATACACATCCTAGTCAACATCCAACAGACATTAATACTGTACAGCACACAGAGAGCAAAACGTAATGACAGCGGCGACACAACTTATTTGGCCAACTGTACGGTCGCGCTAATAAGTCATGTCCCAGCTGTCATTACGTTTGGCTTGCTCTGTGCTGTATTAATGTCTGTCAGATGTTGAATAGAATGGGTAAGTGTAGGAACATGTTTGTATATTTCACTCGATATCAAGAAATGAAGGTTAGAAGGGTGATTGTACCTAAATAAAAGTATTATTATGTCCTCTCACTCAGTAACTCTTGTGCTTTAAGGTTCAATAATGGTGGGGGTGATCCTGGCGTCTCGGAAGTGTCGTATTAACCCGGACAACGTAGCCACCCCCATCGCTGCCTCGCTGGGGGACCTCACCACACTGGGGCTGCTGGCTTGGATCGCATCAGTCCTATATCATGCCAGAGGTTAGTTCACTGTCCTTGTTACCCTTTTCATTTTATTCTGTCTTAAGGGGGTAGTGCTTGTTTTTTGGTCTACAGTATATTGTATACAGTATACAGTATACAGTACAGTATACAGTATATTGTATACAGTACAGTATACAGTACAGTATACAGTACAGTATACAGTATATTGTATATTATTTTATTTCTGAGTTTCCTCACTAGACCTCCCATCAATAAATTACCCCCTAGAGCCCCTTTTAAGAACAAAAAATCAGTTAACCAAAGTTTTTGCTATCTGTATTTTTCACTAGTTTTCACTTATTTAAGCCTCTCTGTGTGATTAATTACATCAATTTAACCCCTCTGAAGTAGACATAGCTTGAATTAAATTATAATTTGAAGTTAAGAGAGCCTATAAATGGTTTTAAATGCATTGAAAACAGTATATTTGGCCATTTGTGCACATATACAGTAGCTCTATATAGAGGGACTCATTTGTACACATATACAGTAGCTCTATATAGAGGGACTCATTTGTGCACATATACAGTAGCTCTATATAGAGGGACTCATTTGTGCACATATACAGTAGCTCTATATAGAGGGACTCATTTGTACACATATACAGTAGCTCTATATAGAGGGACTCATTTGTGCACATATACAGTAGCTCTATATAGAGGGACTCATTTGTGCACATATACAGTAGCTCTACAGTATATAGAGGGACTCGTTTATCCATAGAAATCGCTTACCCAAAATTTCAAAAGACTCGCGATTTTTGGATAAAAGGGAGTTTACTGTATAATTATATATATATATATATAATAGAGAGGACTTCCCTAGTGGTTAAGGCCCCATTAATTGCTCTTTCCATTCACATATGCATAGCCTACGTGAGTTGCAGTTGGGATGTGTGTACATGCTTAGATTGATATGCAGGATTCGAAGTTGCATAATAAATTGTAGGCAGTGTCCACCATCCTTTAACTGTCTTCGTGGTGCGATGCATAAGGTGTTGATTTTCGGTGTGAGCGTCCTGGGTTCGAATCCACGGACTGTCACATGTGTTTGTAAATTTCATTAATCGATTTTAGGAGTATAGTTGGTTGTTGGACGGAACATAATAAATCATATATATATATATATATATATATATATATATATATATATGTGTATATATATATATATATATATACATACAAGTATATGTATTTAATATACAATAATATACAGTATATTCTGTATATAATATAAATTATTATTTTCCTTAAGCGTTGTTTCCACAGCGATTTTGATAATGTGTTTTGTCTTTTTACTGTGTTCGTCCAAGATTTGGTTTGTTTATTTTGTAAGTTTTACATTATAATCTATACATCTGTCTATCTATCTCAGGTACGGATGTGTGGGTATCGCCCTTGATAGTGGTGGGTTACCTACTATCACTACCACTGTGGATCTGGCTGGCCTCCCGCAACAAACACACCAAAGAGGTCCTTTACAATGGATGGACACCCGTTATATCCGCTATGATGATATCTAGGTAGGCTATCCTATGTCTTACTGACTTTACAATGGATGGACACCCGTTATATCCGCTATGATGATATCTAGGTAGGCTATCCTATGTCTTACTGACTTTACAATGGATGGACACCCGTTATATCCGCTATGATGATATCTAGGTAGGCTATCCTATGTCTTACTGACTTTACAATGGATGGACACCCGTTATATCCGCTATGATGATATCTAGGTAGGCTATCCTATGTCTTACTGACTTTACAATGGATGGACACCCGTTATATCCGCTATGATGATATCTAGGTAGGCTATCCTATGTCTTACTGACTTTACAATGGATGGACACCCGTTATATCCGCTATGATGATATCTAGGTAGGCTATCCTATGTCTTACTGACTTTACAATGGATGGACACCCGTTATATCCGCTATGATGATATCTAGGTAGGCTATCCTATGTCTTACTGACTTTACAATGGATGGACACCCGTTATATCCGCTATGATGATATCTAGGTAGGCTATCCTATGTCTTACTGACTTTACAATGGATGGACACCCGTTATATCCGCTATGATGATATCTAGGTAGGCTATCCTATGTCTTACTGACTTTACAATGGATGGACACCCGTTATATCCGCTATGATGATATCTAGGTAGGCTATCCTATGTCTTACTGACTTTTACATCTTCCTTTCTACCTTAACCCCTTCGGTACCGGTGAAGTTTCTTTGTTGTATTCTAGCTAAATTTAGACGTTCATGTGCAGTCTAAGAAGGATCTGTGGTAGTAGAAATGGTTAAGTGAGATAATTGGATGCCTGTTAGTTGCTGCAGGCCCTTTGTAACTGAATAAAATCTTCCAATAGTAGCCAGGATAAAGTTAATAGGACGGCACCGGCACTGAAGGGGTTAAGGGGACAGTGGGTATTTATGGGTTTATTTATTTATATATTCATTTATTTTTTAATTTCCTTCCTAGACCTCCATCAAACTTGAAAAAAACATCCATTAGATCCCCCTTCCAGATTAATTTGTACATTTTTCGGTAGAAAAATGTCACGGCTGAAGGCCGGTTCCTCCACAATTACAGGCTCGCTATCGCTCACAAGGAAAAAAATATCGACATCTAAAGAGCACGAAAGGTCTTAATATTGACAAACTAATGGAGCAAACATCTTAAAATCTCAAAACTAATGGGCTAAACATGAGGAAGAAAGGGGATGTAGTCCAGCAGGATGTAATTTCTGAGGAAGGCAGAAACTATGTGAGGGCAAGGTATGGGTGAGGGAGCGTCAAGGTATGGGTGAGGGAGCGTCAAGGTGAGACTGTAACCACATTCCCTGTGGACAAAACGGTCTTTAAACTTGTATATATGTAGGTGATTATTGGGATTTAAACAGAGCAATAACACATCTAACGCCTCGCAGCATCCATGACCTGATGGTGGCGTTCCAGGCAGCCCTGTTCTGGTCTGCCTATCAACAGGTTGTTTAATTTGAGATCAGATCGTACAACTTGATCCGACATATTTCTTGGTCTACTCATTGGTGCAACTCCCTCCACTTTCATGGAATTGCATCTTTTCACCCAGTTTAGTTCATCCATCTTCTCCACAATGCCAAACCTGTAATGTTTGCTTGTACGCATCTCTTCACTGATACTCTTGATACTTAACTGCCTTCTCAACTCCTCATTAGATATCCTATCTTACAGTTTGTCTCCACATATCCATCTTATCATTCTTATTTTGTTACATTCCATGCCATATTGAAAGTTAAAATGAAAGTAGTAAATGTACACCCTATGTAGTGGATTGTGTTCTTTTATTTCATAAATTTTATTTTAGTAAGCGTTAATTCCACATAGCGATTTTGTGAGTTATTTTACCTTTATCTTGTATCGTCCCAGTTTTGGTTTGTTTAGTTTGCAAGTTTTACATTTTAATTTGTGGTAATTATTTTCCAGTATGGGAGGTTTGATCCTGGACTTTACAGTGTCAAAATACAAGGGCATCGCCGTGTTCCAGCCAGTCATTAATGGTGTGGGTGGCAACCTGGTGGCGGTACAGGCGTCTCGCATCTCTACGGCACTGCATTTGGCCGCACCGCTCGGCAAGCTGCCAAAGTATGCTTCTGAGCTGTGCATCAACCCTTGTTCTGCGTACTGTGCTGGAGGTGAGAACAATATATTAATGTTATGTATCTGTCTGTCCAGTGTACACACCGACACCCTCACTGTGCTGGAGGTGAGAACAATATATTAATGTTATGTATCTGTCTGTCCAGTGTACACACTGACACCCTCACTGTGCTGGAGGTGAGAACAATATATTAATGTTATGTATCTGTCTGTCCAGTGTACACACCGACACCCTCACTGTGCTGGAGGTGAGAACAATATATTAATGTATGTTCAACTACACATGCTCATATATACACACACCTCAGATGCATGTATTGTACTGTGCATACATGCTCACAAATACTGTATACACATATGCTCATACATACTGGTACACACAACTTCTACACAATTTTGTTTTGTTTACATGGCAAGTATGGTATTTTTGTGTGTAGTGGATGATGTGCATGTTGAGTGTTATTGTACTGTTGGAGTGAATGATGTTTTTAACCAGTGTAAACAGTTCCATCATGCTGAATAGGTGAAAGCACTCGTATTGTAAATGGAACTCTGATGTCCGCTCCTGTAGAGAGAGGTTATAGTATCAGTGTTAACTAAGCACTCGTCCAAGTATGGTCCTGCATCCGGGCCTCCTGCATCCAAATTTAGAAAGCTATCCCTGCTCCATAGGCTGCAAACAAAGCTATCCCTGCTCCATAGGCTGCAAACAAAGCTATCCCTGCTCCATAGGCTGCAAACAAAGCTATCCCTGCTCCATAGGCTGCAAACAAAGCTATCCCTGCTCCATAGGCTGCAAACAAAGCTATCCCTGCTCCATAGGCTGCAAACAAAGCTATCCCCCCTGCTCCATAGGCTGCAAACAAAGCTATCCCTGCTCCATAGGCTGCAAACAAAGCTATCCCTGCTCCATAGGCTGCAAACAAAGCTATCCCTGCTCCATAGGCTGCAAACAAATTCATAAATAATATGTGTTTTTGTGGAAAATTTCTACTGAAAGTAGGAAATTCCAACCCCATGCTCTAGAAAGTTTATATAGAATATATATTAGTTAAGTTAGTGTAGAATATAATTTGCATGTTGGGGAGATTGTAGACACCAATCGACCAGGGGAGGCCTCATAGGCATGTGATTAGGAGTTGCTGGAACTCCTGTTTCATTTGTCTGGCCTCCCTCACTGTTTTTGTTTGTTTCTCACTTACACAGAGAGTAATCCAGCTATCTCTCACAAACACCTCGTCCTCCTATTAATTTCAATACACTAAACAAGCACAACACACTTTTTTCCAATATAGTAGGTAGACCCTCGGTTAGCAAACAGGTTCCGTTCCGAAAAAACTTACGCAGTGCGAAATTGCGTTGAGCGAAATTATGGTTTAATGGGATTAATTAGTTTGGTACCAGGACCCTGCATTGTTCCCCTATCGAACTATATTACCCACCTTTTTGCTCAAACCAAATCAATGTTTGTGTATTTTATGACTCCCAAACCTTTAATCTATAACTACGTCTGCAATATAGCATCCAACTGGCCAATAAAACACATAAGTACCGGTAACACACAAACCGAGTCATGGGATCGTAAGGAAGCAGCAGGAGTGTTGTCAATTTTCCTACTTTTCCGTTAGACCTAGAGGTTTTACTTTGATCTAGCGACATAAATTCTGGTGATATTCTGGAGATTCAAGTCAAATTTGATAGATATTCTAGAGACTTGCATTATTCTGGAGATTTTCGGCACTAATTTACTATCTAGCGGCCTTTTAGCGACATTGATTTTGGCCCTGTCACTTTTTCAACTCTGGGGGAGGCACTTGATACAGGCAGTTCTGCCTTTTGTCTCCCTCACTCACATAGAAAAAAAAAATTAGAATGGATCTAACGGATTATTTTTTTTTTATTTGGTAACTCTGAGTTGCAGGGGTGGCCATGCACGGAGCGCCGGTGCTGGTGCGATGGTGCCGTGTGAATGGATCTGTGCGTGCGCGACGACTTTAATTATTTTTTCTGCAGAATATATTTATTATTTTTATTAGACTAACCTCTCTCCAGGGTGTCAAACCGGAGCAATTTTGTGTGAAGACTTGAATAAATAGGAGAAGGAATGCAAGAAAATTAACGTGAAATAGTATTGTTTTTGTAATTTAATCACTGCCGAAGACATAATTTGAACTATAAACCACAATTTTATCTCTACATCAGCAATAATAAAGACTATAAATAATGGACTTGGCTATGGTTTAACACCCTCTCTCTCTCTCTGTGTGCAGCTGGTCACCCAAGGACGGCCCGAGTGTTGCTGTCACTGGTGGTTCCTGGTCATCTGGTCTTCATGTACACTATATCCTACCTTAAGGCCGGACACACCTCCCTCACACCCATCTTTGTGGTCACATATCTCTTGGCAGCCTTCCTACAGGTAAGTCCCAGTTAAACCGTTATATGTAGGCGGGTGCCCAACCCCAAAAGGAGTTGAAATAGGGGAGCTATCCCCCCGCCAAAGGCGGCTTTCTAGGGCCTTTCCTAGCTGATGCTGAGAGGATTGGGTTCTAGTCATGTGGTGATGTGCTGGTCTATCAGAGTGAGAGCTGAGCGATCTCTGCCATACCCATAGCTTACTCTGACTGTTCCTTTCACTTATATATTTTCTAGATCTCAAGTGACGGCGCCTTTTCCGTGGATTGACCTCCCTACTGCCAACCATAGAGGTTGGCAGATTGGGAGCCAAAGCGTCACATATTTCCTTTGCCCCTCAGCTTTCCCTTCATAATTGCTGAGGGGCACAGGGCCTTGGGTGGGGCTTTGGTTTCCCGGGCGTTTCCGCACCCTCCTCAGCACCCCGCCTTGGAGTGGCTTCGGTCACCTGGGCTTTATTAGTGGTAAGCAGGGAGGGTTTTGTGGGGGCTCTCAGTTATGGCCTTGGCCTTGCTCGGGACCTTGGGGCTGCTCGGCCAGACAGCCTGTGGAACAACAACAACAACCCCTTGTGTACCAGCGATATCCTTCTAACTTTATTATGGCTACTAGTGTATTAGATTATTAGATTCAGTTTAAAAAGAGCTTTCAGCAATTATCAGGCTTTGAACTATCTCTCTTATCCCTTTTTACCACCACAGATCCTTCTTTAACTGCACAAAATCATCTAAATATAGCTAGAATAAAATAAAAATGACGTCGCCGGTACAGTAGGGGTTAATACTAACTTATTTTATTCATGACAATATTTGGTAAGAAGTTAGTGAATGGTTAATATATCTACTTTGCCTTGGGTTTATAAGGTTATCTAGGCTTTCCAATATATCTACTTTGCCTTGGGTTTATAAGGTTATCTAGGCTTTCCAATATATCTACTTTGCCTTGGGTTTATAAGGTTATCTAGGCTTTCCAATATATCTACTTTGCCTTGGGTTTATAAGGTTATCTAGGCTTTCCAATATATCTACTTTGCCTTGGGTTTATAAGGTTATCTAGGCTTTCCAATATATCTACTTTGCCTTGGGTTTATAAGGTTATCTAGGCTTTCCAATATATCTACTTTGCCTTGGGTTTATAAGGTTATCTAGGCTTTCCAATATATCTACTTTGCCTTGGGTTTATAAGGTTATCTAGGCTTTCCAATATATCTACTTTGCCTTGGGTTTATAAGGTTATCTAGGCTTTCCAATATATCTACTTTGCCTTGGGTTTATAAGGTTATCTAGGCTTTCCAATATATCTACTTTGCCTTGGGTTTATAAGGTTATCTAGGCTTTCCAATATATCTACTTTGCCTTGGGTTTATAAGGTTATCTAGGCTTTCCAATATAGAGTTTGTCACGTCCTTGGCAAATTTGGTGACCATCTACAATTCATCACTTGTAAGTTTCAGGCTATAAGAACATAAGAAAATGGAAGTCTGCAGAAAGCCGATTGGCCTACACAAGGCAGATCCCTGCATAAGGAAGTGGGTTTCTGGGATAAATAGTATAATCAATTTGGTTTTATGTATTTATATATGTATCATGACCGTAGTTTAACTGATAATTATGCTAAATATTGATGGCCACAGCTCCAACTTCCTTATTGACCAAAACTGGCAAGTGGTCAATTGTTATATAAGGAAGTTGGAGCTGTAGACATCGATATTTGGCAGACTTAACAACTAAAACATGGTTGTAGTACTGTACATTGAAAAACACATAAAACCCAATTAAATATACTTTCTATGCATCATAAACCAATATTGTTATTGCATTTCTGTTTAATATCGATGTTTACCGCTCCAACTTCCTTATAGCCTGAAACTCGCAAGTGGCCAATTGTCCGCTTCTTCCTCCCCCTACAAGAGCATCAATTACCATGCATAACGTCCATGACTCCACCTTATACAGTAGACTACAGGTCTCTCTCGATTTACGATAGGGTTACGCTCCTGAAAACCCAATCTAAAATAGACAAATCGTATAGCGAACCCTGACATTATTGGAGTAAATGGGGATGCGTTCTCGGGCTAGTCAAAACACAAACTTAAACACCTAAAAACCTATAAGAGTATCGTAAACCATCTTGCATTAATTACTCCTTCCATTCGTCTATACATTAGGCTACCATAGCACAGTTGGAATATATGTACAGTTTGCTGCACGTATTCCATTTCTCAACCATCCCAGCAAATCGTAACTTGGCAGAGCCGCACCCACTTCCCCGACCCCCCTCCCTTACTCCACCTCCTACCAATAGGTGGAAGGTAGGAGGTGGAGCGAAGGAAGGGGGAGGGGGGTGGAGCGCTGCCTAATCACGACCCCAACTAAATGAAATATGTGCGGAAAACTGTACATGCTCAGATTAATATGCAGGATTCAAAACTGCGAACCGGTATTATATCGTAGGCTTGAGCATAATTCTTTAACTGTCTTGACAGCGTAATGCATAAATGCGCGGAATTTCGGTGTGAGTATCCTAGGTTCGAGTCCTTGGAGTGCCACATGTATTTGTTGATTTCATTAATTAATTAATGGATGGAGTTATGAAAGAAATACTATCAAGAGCAGTGGATGTTGGTGTATCGCTGAAAAGGGAGGGAATTGAGTGGAAGCTACCTATACTGCTGTTTGCGGATGATACAGTTCTGATGAGTGATAATGAATGGGAGTTGCAGGGTCTGGTAAATGAGTTTGGAACAGTGTGCGAAAAACGGAATTTGAAGGTAAATACGGGGAAGAGCAAGGTTATGGTCTTCGAAAGGGGTGAAGTCACAGAGTGTGAGGTGAAGCTGAACGGTCAGGCTATGGAGATCGTCAACTCTTTTAAGTATCTGGGCAGTGTGTTGAGTAAAGATGGGACTATGGATGAAGAGGTGCGGGAGAGGGTACAACAGGGGAAGAGGGTTGTAGGAACGTTGAAAGCAGTAACACAGTAACAAGAAATAGGGTGGTCAGTATGGAAGTGAAGAAGTCCTTGCATGACAGTGTGGTAATCCCGACACTGACTTACGGAAGCGAAGCATGGACGTTGGTTGAGAGACTCAGACCAAGAGTGAGAGCAGTGGAAATTAATTACTTAAGGAGTGCGTGCGGAGTTACATGGAGGGATAGACAGACTAATGAGGAAGTAAGAAGGAGGTGTGGTGTGGAGGTAGATGTGCTGGAAAGTGTGAAAAGGAACAACTTGAGATGGTTCGGCCATATGGAACGTATGGAAAGTGAGAGAATGACTAAGAGGGTGTACGAGAGCGAGGTGGAGGGACAGGGGGAGAGGTAGACCGAATATGAGGTGGAAGGATGGAGTGAGGAACTACATGAACGAAGGCGGTGCTGGTTGGGGGGAGGGGCGTCGACTGACTGGGGACAGAGGTGCATGGGGGCGGTTCGTTCGTGGCCACCCCTTCGGGGATCGCGGCGTCAGGCAATAGATAGATAGATAGATTAATTGAGTTTAGTTGGTTGGTGAAAAAAATATGAATAACCTTTTGAGTCCAACATTGGTTTTGGTGTTCAGGTTGCGATATTGCTGTATGTGGCGCACGTGATGGTACACTGGATGTGGAAGACGTCCATTGACCCAGACAACTCAGCCATCCCCTACCTGACGGCCCTGGGTGACTTGCTGGGCACCGGACTTCTCGCCATCGCTTTCCACTTCCTCTACATTGTTGGCGATGGTGACTCTGATCTCGGCGACTAGGTAAATAAGTGGGCGTCATTGAAAGGTCTACATTGAGGCGAGCATGACTGACTCGGCCTGTGTGTAGCCTGTGACAGTTGTCCTGGGTGCAGAATCACTGTTCTGTATAAATATGTAAATAAATATGTAAACTTCTCTGGTAAAACGTAATCACATACTGTAATTTAAAAGATCAGGTGAGAAATATTTTTTAGATTGGTCTGCTCTATCTTGGCAGACTCACCGACTAACTACAGTATACTGTACTCGGTTTCATTTCATCTGACGGTAAATTGAATCTCTTAACAACTGATTTCTCAATAACTAACGGAAAACATAGAAACTACTATGTCCCTGCATCATATTGAGACCAAGTTTATATAATCAGCACCATATTTTACTACAAAATCTCCAAAACAACTGAGGAATCTTGATGGGAACTTTGCAAGTTACCGTCAGTTGAAAAGAAACAGTGTACTGTATACAGGTTTGCCTCGATTTACGATTGGGTTACGTTCTTGAAAACCCGACCTTAAATAGAAAAATCGCATAACTTAAATAGAAAAATGGCATAACAAACCCTAAAATTAGTGAGGTAAATGGGGATGCGTTCTCGGACCAGCCAAAACCCAAACCCAAACACCTAAAAACCTATAATAATATGGTAAATCAGGGCATCGGATAGGCCTAGTGAGGGAGACCTGTAAGTAAATAATTACCGGTACAGTAACACCCCTTGCTATCAGACCCCAGGCTTCAGGAAACCCACAACTTCTGGACTTGGTATCCTGTTTGAACTTTGTCTCTCACTTCCAGGTAAAGCACAAGAGACTGGGGTAAATGTCCAAAAGATCGAGGTAAATTATAATGTAAAACTTGCAAAATAAACAAACCAAAACTTGGATGAACACAGTAAGAAGACAAAACAACTTATCAAAATCGCTGTGGAAACAACGCTAAAGCAAAATAATAATTTATAAATAAAATAACATAATCCACCACATAGGGTGTACATTACTACATGAGCAAGTTAATCTGAAAAATTAATATCAGTCCAGATATTGAACCTCTCTTTTGGATAAAGTCCAATATACTAAAGTAAATATATTATGCTTAACTTTGGTGAATTACTAATTTTAAACAAAATTGAGTAAATGATTATATGGAATATGAAATACTGGTGATGCAATTGATTAAAATATGTGAATTGAACCTAAGTGATAAATATGAAGGTTGTGTATCAGGAGTTCTTGGTTGTATTACCATCTTAATAAGTGCTAGGGCTCTATCAATATTATTATTAATATTATTATTATTATTATCTCTTTTACTGAATATTTAAATACCGGTATTAAACATGTCACGAGATGATCTACAAAAAGTCTCACACAATATCTTTTTATATTGTATTGTAACAATTATACTAGGACTACGATCACAGTTCAACCAGCATCACACAGGAATCTTTCAGCCACTTAGCCAATACAGTCTCACTCTTTACCAGATTCTTGCTTTTCATGACTACATTTTTGGCCATAGTTGACTAATTTTTTGTCTCCGTAAGTTTACTGAGAATTATTGCTTGAGTAGAAGAAGCAGTAATTCTGTTTTCCTGAATTTCCTTAGTATAATTTGGGAGTGTATTTGAGAGTGTATTTGGGAGTGCATTTCATGTTTTGGCAAATTCAACATGCATGATCTTCAATTTCAGATGTCAATTTGTTCAAGTGTATGAATCGATTTGCGACTGAACAACTTTACCCTTCTTTCCGCGCCCAGGTCTTATAATCACCAAACTAATGGAGCAAAAGTCTTAAAATCTCAAAACTAAAGTGGCTGAAGATGAGAAAGAAGGGGGTCCAGAAAAACCCCCCATAAGTGATAATCTCTCCATAAGGGCCTTGACAGTTATGTTGCAGGTGACCGTGGCCGTCAGGTGACCACGGCAGGCCCTTACAAAACATGAAACTATTTATTATTAATTTCACCACAACACCAAACACCTCCAATGAAATTAATGAAAGCATATATGTGATCCACCAGGATTCCAACCCGGGTTATCACACACATATTTTTAGACACCTTAACCATTACACCACCAAGACGGTTATATATAGCATTAAAGATAATTTTCTGCAGTTTAGTTGTTGAGGTCATACTAGTGTTTATAGTTGA
This sequence comes from Paralithodes platypus, assembly GCA_032716605.1. Classification (NCBI taxonomy): domain Eukaryota; kingdom Metazoa; phylum Arthropoda; class Malacostraca; order Decapoda; family Lithodidae; genus Paralithodes; species Paralithodes platypus. Next base: position 2,508,053 of record CM064542.1, on the reverse strand, counting down.
ACACCATGTTTACACTGCCATAACAGGTGAACACTATTCTTGAGTTCTCAACATTTTAAGTTATAGAGTGAAGGAACTGAAACCAGTATGTGGTGCTGAGTTGAGGTAACCATTGATGTTGTTTTGTCTTGTACAGAATAACCCTGAACCATATTTGTGTGCAGGGCAGTAACAATTCTCTTCCTACCTTCCAAAACCCTCTATTACTGAAGGTAAATGATTGCCACACTAGTATTCAATATACAGGACAGTCGTATATTATTTTACTGACTGGTAACCTGTTACGAGGAAATATTAATTCCCTTACCCTTATTATAGGTAGCGCCAACAAACGTGACAATAAGCTTGACCCCTTAACATCTTATAACTTGACATGAAGGAAAGCAATTGGGCTGACGTTTCTATCATTTACGAAGAGTCCACCAGGAAAGAGGTGTGGATATTTACAGCCAGTTTGCTCTAGGCCACTTTGAGTTACAGAGAAGGGCAGGGATCAATATTATTGTCAAGTTCGTTGGCGCTACCAATACCAACAAATTATTGTATTCATCGTGGAAGGATTTACCTAATGGAAAGAGTTGAAAGCATTTTCAGATAATGTATATAGTGCGAAAATATGCTTAATAATAATATTACTGCTTATCATATAATGCATTTTAGAATGTAATTATATTGTGCAGTACTGTATATTAAGTTGTAATTTATGAAAAGATTATATTGATCTACAGTGTTATTGATTCTGAAGATTACAGAGAAATATTGTCCTTTTCCTAGTCACAGTAACTGTCTTGATAACGTAATACTTAGTGTGCGGAATTTTGGTGTGAGTATCCTAGCTTCGAGTCCTTGGAGTACCACATGTATTCATTGATTTCATTAGTTAGGTATATTTGTAAATTAGTTGGTGGGTTGGTGAAAACAAATATACGATTATTCAAATGTAATAAAGACAGTACAGCACTGTATATAATTTGCTTGTTGTAGGACCTGCAGGGGGCTGTTCTCGGATATCATGAAGTATTTTATTTATGTTCCCTCCACCAACCGACTTTACTCCTAAGCTCAATTAATGAAATCAACAAATACATGTGGCAGTCCAGGGATGCCAACCTAGGATGCTCACACCCAAATTCAGTGCATTTATCCATTGCGCTACGAAGACAGTTAAATAGTGTTAGGGATGTAAGGGAAGGATTAACGTAGGATTGGGAGGCTCGGTGTTATGTCACCTTACCTGATGTTGTAGCTAGCTTAGCATCACTCAATAGGCTGCAGGTCTTCATTCTCAAAAGTATGAATTAAAATGTAAAACTTTCAAACCAAACAAACCAAAACTGGGACGCTACAATTACAAAGGTGGAAGGAAGATAATCTTGGAAACGTAAAGAAAGATTACCGCTAAATTGAAATCCCACACAGTTATTATTGCAGGCTATCTTTTATTATACATTAATTTGTACATAAGTTGCTGAAAACCTTACTCAGTTTCATTAAGGAGTTTGGGAAGCATTGGAGAATAAACTTGATACATTTATTTATAGATTTCTAGTTTTGTGGAGTAGATCAGTTTGTCTTCTCTAGATAGTATTGTCTAATACATTTTTTTCCTTAGCCTCAGAATAAAGTTACAAAATCAAAACAGGTGCAAAGAGCCCTGATGTAAGTTGACCTATAGACGACATCTAACGAGGGAAGATGAACTTTGTCGCACATTTTTCATTTCTGTATTGTCCATCTAAAGACACTCTAACGATGGCACCACAGTCAGTTACCAGTTATTCATGACCGTCACAGGATCTTCCATCACGCTGGGGGGGGTGTTAGTGATTAAAATGTAAAACTTGCAAACTAAACAAACCAAAACTGGGACGATACAAGATAAAGGTAAAAATAACTTATCAAAATCGCTGTGTGGAAACAACGCTTACTAAAATAAAATGTATGAAATAAAAGAACACAATCGACCACATAGGGTGTACATTACTACATCACCACATAGTCCACCACATAATCCACCACATAGGGTGTACATTACTACATGAGCAAGTTAATCTGTTTGCAATTCTTCCAACCAGCCCTATACGAGCCCTTGTTTGAAGCTCATGGGGTCTGGTTAAGGGGAGGTTTTTAGTGTGTTCCTTAGACTTCCATCAAGCTTGAAATTACACCCCCTTGACCCCCTTTCAAGATATATTTGTAAATTTTTCGGTAGAAAAATGTCCCGGCCGAAGGCCAATTCCTCTTAAATTGCAGGCTCGCTTTCGCTCGCCAGGAAAAAATCGACACCTAAATGGCACGAAAGGTCTTATAAGTGACATAAATGGGGCGAAAGTTCTTAAAATCGCCAAAATAATGGGGCGAACGTCTTAAAATCAAAAAAGCAATTGGGCTAAACCAGAGGGAGAAGGGGGTAAACAAATAATCCCTCAAGTGGAAGCCTCCCGTTCAGGGGGTAGATAGTGCTTGTTCTTTGGTCTGTTAGTGTATATATTTATTAATGTATGTTTGAGTTTCCTCGCTAGACTTCCATTAAGCTTAAAATAACACCCCCTAGACCGCCTTTCTAGCATAAATTTGTACACTTTTCGGTAGGAAAGTGCGATTCGTAGTGGATTCCTAGCCTCCCGCCCCCGAAGTAAGAATATTAGTACAGGAAAAAAAAGACAGGCTGAAACGGCTAAGGTTGGGTAGAGGATGCCAAACCTCACTCTGGACAGGACCAGCCCTAGGTACCCTCAGAAAATAATTGGAGTTTGATGTAATATTTTTAGTCTATATAAATATAGTCCGGGTACTGTGCATTGTGAGGCTATATATAAATATAGTCCGGGTACTGTGCATTGTGAGGCTATATATAAATATAGTCCGGGTACTGTGCATTGTGAGGCTATATATATATATAGTCCGGGTACTGTGCATTGTGAGGCTATATATATATATAGTCCGGGTACTGTGCATTGTGAGGCTATATATAAATATAGTCCGGGTACTGTGCATTGTGAGGCTATATATAAATATAGTCCGGGTACTGTGCATTGTGAGGTTATACAGTAGCAATCAAACTTTCCATAATTTGTTTGGGGGTAAATATTTGTTTATTGATTTTACATATTAATTTGAGGAGCGTGTACGACTGGGCTAATGTTCCTAGTACTGTATGTGTGGATGGCTATAGTCTATGTGTGGATGGCTATAGTCTATGTGTGGATGGCTATAGTCTATGTGTGGATGGCTATAGTCTATGTGTGGATGGCTATAGTCTATGTGTGGATGGCTATAGTCTATGTGTGGATGGCTATAGTCTATGTGTGGATGGCTATAGTCTATGTGTGGATGGCTATAGTCTATGTGTGGATGGCTATAGTCTATGTGTGGATGGCTATAGTCTATGTGTGGATGGCTATAGTCTATGTGTGGATGGCTATAGTCTATGTGTGGATGGCTATAGTCTATGTGTGGATGGCTATAGTCTATGTGTGGATGGCTATAGTCTATGTGTGGATGGCTATAGTCTATTTATTATAATGATACCATAAATATTGACCATTAACTATACAACTAAAAAACGACTTAAGTAATCGACCTACTATTTCTACCATTTGGGAATACGTGTGGAAATTTACAGGCCATTTACTGCAGCCCTTTTTGAGTTACAGAGGTTAGGCGTCAGGATTTCTGGCCTAGCTATAATGAATGGACTATAGTACACCTTGACCATGATGTGTGCTGTTGTTGTTGTTGTTGTCGTTCCCTAAGCTGCCTGGCCGAACAGCCCCGAGTCCCTAAGGAAGGCCATGGCTACGGTCAGGCTTTCCCACAGAGCTCTGAAGGAGTGTAGATTATGTTATTGGCGTAAGTGATTGTGTGATATGCAGTCTTCTCGGATGTGTTTTATGGTATGGGGTGCTGTGTTACGTCCCGGGCAGGTGTCGTCGACGGAGTTATCCAGTCTCCAGCTGGATGGTGCCCACATCTCGGCCAATGTTCTGATGATATATAATCTCTGCTGTTCTCATGTAGGATGTCATTACCAATTATTCCCATGATGCTTGGTGTAATGAACTAGAACTTGGCCAGGATTTGTATTATTTCTAAGGCCTTTACAATTACAATTTAAATATATCTTCAAAAGAAGCATTATTTTCAGCCTGTTGTTCCAGGGTAGGATCTTACAAGACGTAATGGAACACCACTTGCAGAACTATTTATATTGCAATATTAGTTTTGTCTTATGGGACTGACCTTTGTCAGCACTAAGTCTTTGTATTGAATAGAAGAGGAAAATTCAGGCCAAGTGATTTGAGGCCTTTTTAAGCTATTTTGATCTGACATTTTCTAATTTAATTTTACAAGAATTAATCCACAAGCATTGTCTTGTTATCAATACCAGTGCAAAAGTGTCCCTCAAAATGTTAGTGATTAAAATTTCCTGAATAAAGTTCTTTAGTGACTGCCTATACCACGACCCTACTTCAAGTTTTGTTAATTATACAACATTTGAAGTACAAGCTGTCAAAGCAAGATATTCCCACTAATTAATTTTGTTTTTGTTTTATCTAATATTGAAGTTGTGGATGCAGATTATGTCTGTCAAGTTGTAGCATTTTGGGAGGATATTGTGACCGTACAGTTACATACAGATATTTATGGTACACTTTTCACAGTACACTAAAATAAATGTATTTGTATGTGTGTATTTACTCAGGCCCATTCCCAACTTTTCTTTTTTTTGTTTTTTTGTTTTTTTTTGGGGGGGGGACTCAAGACAGAGCCCGAATAGGGACAAGAAAATAATGAACACACAGAAACAAAATACAAATGCACACACTATCTAGGTCATCCAGGAGAAGACCCAGAGACCCAGGGATCACCAACAGTCAAATGTAAAACTTGGAAAAGCAACAAGCAGTGAACTTGGTCTAATATGCTGACTCTCCATCTTTGTGGCCCAACAGATCATTTCATAACTTCCATTTTCTATGTCCGATCTGTTAAGGGGAGATATCCACTTGAGGGATTTTTTCTGGCCCCCTTTCTTCCTCCTGTTTAGCCCCATTGCTTTTGTTATTTTATGATGTTCACCCCATTATTTGGGCAATTTTAAGAACTTTTGCCCCATTTCTGTCAATTTTAAGACCTTTTGTACCATTTAGGTGTTTATTTTATTCTGGCGAGCGTTAGCGAGCCTGTAATTCTAGAGGAACCGTCCTTTGGCCGGAAATTTGTTCTACCGAAAAATGTACAAATTCATCTTAAAAGGGGTCTAGGTGGTGTAATTTCATGCTTGACTGAGATCTAGGGAACAAACTATGCACCTCCCCTTAAACATAATGTGTACCACAACTCTCTGTTGGTAACTGTACCTGTGTTGATAAAGGTGGAAGGTGTGTGTGTGTGTGTGTGTTTTGGGGTAGTATTCAGTGCTGTGTAGATAAGTGTAGGGCAATGGGACGGTAGGAGGTATTTTTCATTGTCTCGAATGTACCCGTTGTATTTTATGCAATGTTTTATAAATATATTTTTTATAATGTTATCTTGTGTATTCTTAAAACTCCTAAGCGTATTCTCTGTTGTTAATGATATGCTAGAAATACACTCGGATACCATAGTCTCCACCCCACTCATAAGAATTATGTTGTTAATGATATGCTAGAAATACACTAGGATACCATAGTCTCCACCCCACTCATAACAATTATGTTGTTAATGATATGCTAGAAATACACTCGGATGCCATAGTCTCCACCCCACTCATAACAATTCCTGGACCCCTTATGTTGTTAATGATCTGCAATTATAACTACAGTATCTAGATTAATTTTTCGGACAGTTTTTGCTTTTTTATAGTTGATGTAAACAAAATTGTATTCATAAATTTGTTTCCAGATATATGCTTCCATAATTACAAATAGGTCTATCTATCTATCTATTGCCCGACGCCGTGATCCCCGAAGGGGTGGCCACGAACGAACCGCCCCCATGCACCTCTGTCCCCAGTCAGGCAACGCCCCTCCTCCCAACCAGCAAATAGGTGAAGTCTTTAAATATGTATGAGTGGGCTAGAGACTATACAGTATATGGTATCCTTCCTTTGTACTCCTTTGTATCCGAGTGTATAATACAGTACAGGTAATATTGGGCTTAATGTCCAGAGGATAACTATATATCATAAAAAATCTTGAATCATGAAAATCTAATTAAGCATATAGACACACTTTTTTTTAGTTTGCAAGTTTTACATTTTAATTGCTTATTAAAACAAATTATCAGCTCTTTGTTAATTTTACTATAATCCCAGTCACATGTATGATTCTTACATGGTCATTTTCCAAAGAAAGTGGCCACCTGTAAGGTTGACCTGGTGAAGAACACGTTACCAGAGGATCGACTCAAAATACACGAAACTCAATAACCTATCAATGCTGTGAGAGGAATTAATATTAACCCTTTCACGCTTATGATGCAATTTTGAGCCTACTAGGGATACTTTAAAGCCTTTGTTACCATCAGGGGTATTTAGAAACCTTTAGTTTAGTTACTTCAACCTCTGCAGTTGTCTTTGAGTTAGCTGTGTTGAGCCTATTGGGGATACTTTAAAGCCTTTGTTACCATCAGGGGTATTTAGAAACCTTTAGTTTAGTTACTTCAACCTCTGCAGTTGTCTTTGAGTTAGCTGTGGGCAGAAAACTAATTTTGGAGAGGTAATTATAAGAGAGAGAACTCTATATTTCTTATTGCTAATCTGGCATCCTCTGTGTCATAAAAGCGTGAAAGAGTTAAAATGTAAAACTTGCAAACCAAAACTTGGACGATACAAGATAAAGGTAAAATAACTTATCAAAATCGCTGTGTGGAAACAACACTTACTAAAATATATCATAGACACACATCCCGCCTGTATTTAGTCTGTCATTTTTATATAGCTATTGTCTAATCTATTGGCACTACTTGAGATCAACTTCCATTTCAGTTGTTGTTGTTTCAGTAATAGGTGATCACTTTTGCCTACAGGACATAGATAGTTTATATCACTAATTTTGTGAGGATCTTTAGTAAAAATCAGATCTAGTTTAGAAGGTTCGTTATTACCCCTCATTCTAGTATTCTCCTTCACATGTTGTGCACGTACATTATCCGTAACCAACTCTAATAGCCGACTTCCCCAAGATCTCTGATTTGGCCCTGCATCTCCCGATTCCCAATTAACCTCACCACAGTTGAAATCTCCCACCAAGATCAATCTATTCTTTCTTAAAAGCAATCTTCTCAACGACTGAATCATATCCTCGACCATCTCCTCAAACTCTAACTCCCTCCATGCCCTGGTCTTTGGTGGCATGTAAACTACTGCTATGTCTAGCTTTTTTCCTTCTATATCATTGAGTTCAACTGCCATTATTTCTGCCTTGTCATTATTTAACTCCACTTGCTTTGCTGTCATAGGGTTCTTAACTAATACTGCCACTCCACCTCCCCTTTTTCCCTTTCTATCATATCTCCATATATTATATCCTTCACTAAACACTATGTTGCTGTCAAAGTCCTGGTTCAGCTTTGTCTCCGTCAAACAGACTATCTGTGGTTGATCCTTTCTTAATATATCATCTAACTCTACCTTTTTACTGTTTATTCCATCTATATTAGTGTAGTAGCACAGTATATTGGAATCCTCCTCCTTGTTTCTCTTCCCTCTCTGCCTCCTACCAGGTTCACCTCCTCCTCCATCCCTTCCCTGACCCAACTCCACATTCCCTGCTAGTTCTATTCTCCTCCCCCCCCCCCGCCTCCACAATCTCCAGTACCCCCTCTCTCTCCCCTGTTCCACCTTCTCCACCATGTCCTGGCTCTCTCTCCGGTCCCCTGCTCCCTGCATTATCTCTCGCTCCGACTCCTTGCTTCGACTTGGTACTTGTTTCTCTGCCTCTTTCACTATCACTCCTCTTACTTTCGGTTCTTGGTGGCTCCTGATGTACCACTTCCTTAATTGCCCTTTCCTTATTCTCCAAAAAATAATCTTCTTTTGCTCTTCAGACAACTTTCCATTCTCTTCATCAGCCTTAGCTTGTAATAATAATAATAATAATAATAGTTCTTAAAGCTAGCACATGCTAAGCTAGCTAAGGATAGCTCAATAAGGCTGATTAGGCGTATTTCCATTGGGGTCCTGTACTACTACCCCATCCCATGTGGTGATGGGCTGGTCTATCAGAGTGAGAACTGAGCAATCTCTGCCATACCCATAGCTTACTCTGACTGTTCCTTTTACTTATATATTTTCTAGATCTCAAGTGACGGCGTCTCTAACGTGGATTGACCTCCCAATCTACCAAGATTGGAAGCCAAAGCGTCACATTTTTCCCTTGCCCCTCAACTTTCTCTTCATAATTGCTGAGGGACACAGGGCCCTGGGTGGGGCTTTGGTTTCCCGGGCATTTCCGCACCCTCCTCAGCTCCCCGCCATGGAGTGGCTTCGGTCACCCAGGCTTTATTGTGGTCGGCGGGGAGGGTTCTGTGGGGGCGCTCGGTTATGGCCTTGGCCTTGCTCAGGGCCTTGGGGCTGTTCGGCCAGGCAGCTTGGGGAACAACAACAACAACAACAACTACCCCATCCCTTTGCTCATGAGGGATGGTAACGACTCAGTGCTTGTGAAAAATCTTTAATGCGCCGAGCGTGGGCGCGAACCCGGGCCTTCTGGGTGGTAGTCCGAGACGCTAGTCACTACACCAAGCGAGCCGCTGTTCTCGTTCTTCTACACTTAGGTCCTTTTTTTACCCTTATATGCTTCAGCTCTGTCGAATTTAATTTCCAGCTTACATTGGCTACTGCTTCTGCCGTTGACCTAGACTTAAGTTCTACTCTTAGTGGTCTCATCTCGCCCTTCTTATACTTTCCTAATCTTCTCACCTCCACTTCTTTCACCCATCCATGACCATCATCTAAGCACTCCAGTATCCCTTCAACTTTCATTTCATCACTTTCCTTTCTTGCCTTCATATCTGCCAGGTGCTCTTCTACATCTCCAAAAATTATTAAACATTTACCTCTATCTAGTGTCTCTCTCACTACCTTCTCTTTCTTCTTTAAAACTTGCTCTACATTTTTTCCAAACTCTTTCTTTTCCTTTTCTCTCTCTTCCTTCTGCTCCTTCACAATTTCTTCAAGGGCTACCACCTTTGCACTCTCCACCCTCGTCCACTAATTTTTTACCTCATTAATTACCCTGACTTCCTCACCCAGGTGGCCCTCATATTCCCTAAGCTGTGCCTTGAGTGCCGCATTCTCCGCCACTAACTTATCCACCTTCGCCATCACGGCCTCTAGGCTGTCACTCACTGGCCTATCCACTCCGCCACTAGCGCCACAAATCTCGGTCAAAGCCTCCACCTTCACCCCCAACTCCCTTCTCCAATTCTCCACCACTCCCCTCCACCTCACCAGACCCATCAACTGATTTTTAATAAAGACCAACTGCTCCTCATTATCATTGCTGGAAAAGCCCTCAAACTCAAAATCCTCCTTGTCTCCCACCAGGCTCTCTCTTCTTCTCTCCATCGCCGGTTTCGGTTAAAATGAAATAATAAACTTCTCTTTTTAAAAAAAAAAAAAAAAAAAAATGGGACAGGCCCCAGGTAGCGCCGCCCCCGTCTGTGTCACCCAAAATGAAAAAAAGTACTCACCTTGTAGTAGATGTATACTATATCAGCCATCCTGTCTGGTGTCCAGCGTTTGTCTGTCTGTCTGCCTATATGCTTCTAGATGGTTAAGGGAAATTTGAAAAGAAAAGAAAAGAAAAGAATAAATATATATACTGTAATATTATAATGTAAAACTTTCAAAATAAACAAACCAAAACTTATACGAACACAGTAAAAAGACAAAATAACTAATCAAAATCGCTATGTGGAAACGACACTAGATTCACCTTGATATTTGATCTTCACCCAGGAGATCTGAGACTGAGGGCGGTGAGGCTTCTGATTTTAACTTCTTGCAACTTCCTGGTGTGTTTTTTCTTCTGCTGCATCTTACTTTCCCCTCCTTGGTTAAAGTCACAGCCCCCCGTGGCTGGAGACGTATCTTTTTCAGTTGTAGTAGATGCGGCTGGTGTCATGTGTTGTAACAGGAAGTACCAGTCTGATGATCTTTTGCCAGGCTTTCTGGAGGGGTCACAGATTATGATGAGTCACAGCAGATGATGAGTAATGTTGCGGGGTCTTTTTCGTTGGCGAGGATAGTTTTTAACAGCCTAGCGTTCTTGAGCTAGCCTTTGTTGCCGGAGATAGTCAGAAGAAAAGCGTACTAGACAAACATGGCTGATGGGGTCATGTCTGATTGTAGAGCGGAAATGTGTGACATAGTGGTAACGGCTGTAGCAGGGAATTGTATGGTGACCTTTGACATGGGTCGGGTCACCTAATGGTTTTATGCGGACGCTAAAGTAGCAGCGGGGGCCGATGGCGGTGCTGGGGTACTGGTGGCGGTGGCATCTGTTTGTTGCTTGGGTATTTCTTGGTGTTGCAGGGTTGTTGTCAGTCGTGGTGGTGGCAATTGATGTTTTGCTGTCCTGCATGTACTGCTGCTGCTGCTGAGCTGTATCTTGCTGGTGGACGAGACCGATGGCCAGAGCGAGTAAAAGTTGGTGGAATTTGTGAGGTACTCTGGCTTGGTGAGGGAGTTTTAGACGTATTTTGGCTGGATGAAGGTGACTTTTGACTGGTTTTTGATGTAGTGGAAGCTGGTAGTGGGGTAGGCAAGGTGAGTTGGCAGTGGTTATGCGAGATGGAGGCTTGTTAAGGTGGCTTTTTGTCTTGAAAGTGGGACGTGGAGGTCAGGTAGATCGAAGCTGTGGCGTAGTGAGGCGTTGATAGGAGGCATCTGGAGCAGCAGCCGGTCTATGAGGAGCACTTTGAGTTAGGTTTGTTTGGGTTTAGCAGGATGGTTGGGGGGGGTAGGAGGTCAGAAGGGAGGGGGGGTGGAGGTGGAAGGTGTCATTTGTCAGAAACGGGCGAGGGAACGCGAAAGTGGTCCCAGACCTTGAGAATAGGAACTTTAAATGTTTTTTTTGTTCGGGCTCTGCCTCGTGTCGGCCACCCCCAGCAATGGGGTATGTGCCTGAGTATATACATACATACATACATACATACATACAAGATGGGAAATTTTAATGGTGGAGAGGGAAATAAAATAATGGAGAGCAAGGGATAGGATCAAAGGATCATAGGATCGATGATGATTTTCGTTGAGTCTGGGTGTGTATAGGTGCGAGCGGTTTAAGGTCAGAGGTTGTATTGGGTTTTGGTTGTTGTTAGGTGCGGGTGTCGGAAGTGTTATGTTAGAGCCAGTTTGCGTACTATTATCTGTCAGAGTTCCCTGATCTAATTATACTGTTACGTCTAATGGTTTATAACGACGGACGTGGTGATTTCTATAGATTCGTGTTTTGCCATGATAATCAACTATCACCTGGTAGCAGTTGGGAATATGCATGAAGATGAAAGGTCCTGAGTATCTTAGCTTCAGCTTGTTTATGATGGGAAGTTGGATCACCATTATCTGCTTGCCAGGGGTATACAGGCTCTCAGAGGAGCTCGTCCTGTTACAAGTCTTGGCAATATTTTAGTTGGTGAAGTCGGCTCTTGAGGTATTCTAGGGTCCTGTCTGATCTTGTAGTCTGGCTGGTGGAAGTGGCCAGGTGACGATGAGGAATCAGCAGTGGGGCGACACCAAGCACGTGTTTGATGCTGTTTTCTCAGGGGCACGTGCTCATTCCCCACTGAATGATTTTTACTTGGGCTGGCCAATCGTCAGTTTGCAAGGCAACTGATATGGTGCGGAGTTGGTTGGCGAGGCTGCGGTGCCTGCACTCACAGACAGAATTGCCTTTTGGCTAGTATGGAGAGGAATGGGAGATCTTGTAGCCGAATAGTTTTGATAGCTGATTCCATATTTGGCTTGAGAACTCAATGGTATTGTCTGAATGGATCGCCTGAGGGAGGCCAAAGTAAGGGAATACGTCGGTGAGCAGGGCTTCAGTGATGGCGACGAGGATATGTTCTTTTGCAGGGCAAGCTATTATATATTTAGAGTTGGTATCAACGAAGGTGGTGACATATTTTTTCGCGGATTTAGATGGTATGGGCCCTATGACGTCCACGGCCAGTAGCTGACATGGTTTGGACAACAGAAGTTTCCCAGAGAGCCCCGGGGTGTGGGTGGTGTCTTTCCCGAGGGCACAGGCTCTGCACGATTCAACTATTAGTTTGGCTGTGTCGGTAGGTGTGCTGGTCCAGTAGATGTTGTTGAAGGTTTGGAGCAGCTTCCCCTGGGTGAGGTGGATGTCATTGTGCTCGTGCAGGGTGAGCATGATGTGTTCGGCATCTGCAGGGTCCATGGGGATATGGCATGAGGAGGTATATAGTTCATTGCCTATACTTTCTCTATAGTAGGATGAGGTCGTAGGCACCAGTAAAATAGGGCGGTACTCCTGGAGAATCATACAGGTCTAAGGATAATGTCAGACAGCTTGGGAAAGAGTTATGCTGACCAGGATTCGACCCCACTCACTCCAGTTATTTTTGGAAGAGTTGGGCATCGTATCGACTCGACCATGAGCTCTAGGTTGAGTGGTTACAGTGCCCAACTCTTCCAAAAATACCTGGAGTGAGTGGGGTCGAATCCTGGTCAGGATACCTCTCTCCCAATCCCACAGGTGGTTGATAAGGATAGCTTGAACTCTTGTTTCACCATCTGGCCTACCTTGCTGATACTTTCCGTGCCTCATCAATATTGAGAGCAACCCCAGTCTGCCCTCCAAAACAATGCATTATATGTATACCACAAACACATTACATACTAGGCCTATACTACCTTTGCAAAATAAGAAATATAGAATAACCATAAGACAACAACACACCCAGCCTCGGAGTCCCCCGGGGGTGGATCGATAATGCCCCCATTGGTCAGACCCTTGAAATTGACTCCTCAAAGTGTCCTGGACCACTATCTAGTACTCTAGCTATCTATATCTGCAACATTCATGGCCTCTCCTCTTTGTGGAACACCATCTTTCTTCTACCAAACCTGACCTACTTTTTCTCACTGAAACCTGAAACACAGTTGTCTAGGGCAACATATAGCAAACCCTTCTCTGTTCTGTATCCTCTTACTATCTCTATCCTCAATTCAAGGCCAAAGGTGGATGTAGTGTGTATATATCACTATGCAACAATATTACTTGCTCTCATGTTCCCAACATTGGCTCTTCTGAATTATCAACTCTCTGGCTTTAGCTATCTTGTCACTCTCTCTGTTTTGCCCTGATTTAATTCAGGATTAACAATGGAATAAGGCGAGTTCTTTCAAGACTGGAATATCAGATCTCAAACAGTTACATGCAAAGAATACAATAGAGGATATGTACAACAACAAAATATAAGTTATATGACAGTTTATGTATCCAATGCTCTAAATACATATATATATAGAAATACGAATGTGCTTAAGGGGAGATATCCACTTGAGGGATTTTTTTCTTGACTCCTTTCTCCCTCATATTTAGCCCCATTGCTTTTCTAATTTTAAGACGTTCGCCCCATTATTTTGACGATTTTAAGAACCTTCGATCCATTTCTGTCAATTTTAAGACCTTTCGTGCCATTTAGGTGTCGATTTTATCCTGGCGAGCGACAGCGAGCCTGTAATATAAGAGGAACCGGCTTTCAGCCGGGAAATTTTTCTACCGAAAAATGTACAAATTTATCTTGAAAGGAGCTCAAGAGGGTGTAATCTTAAGCTTGATGGATATCCAGAGACCAAACTAAAAACCTCCCCTTAAGTATTTAAATTCAGGGACGAGGTTAAGTAAGTTTAAATACAATTAGATGGTATACACTAGAAATCGCCTTGCGCACTGGTGTAGATAGTTCAAATCTAAAAATCGGAAGATTGTGGACTCTAACTTATTTTGTCATGATGAGAATTATGGCAGAGTCGATGGTGAGGGATTTTTGGCTTATTTGGATTTTAATCTCTAATAGGCCTACACTTAGAGTTATTTCATACGTATCTTCACTGAGGTTAACACTGGTACACATGTAGGCCCTATAACACTGGTACACACATGTAGGCCCTATAACACTGGTACACATGTAGGCCCTATAACACTGGTACACATGTAGGCCCTATAACACTGGTACACATGTAGGCCCTATAACACTGGTACACATGTAGGCCCTATAACACTGGTACACATGTAGGCCCTATAACACTGGTACACATGTAGGCCCTATAACACTGGTACACATGTAGGCCCTATAACACTGGTACACATGTAGGCCCTATAACACTGGTACACATGTAGGCCCTATAACACTGGTACACATGTAGGCCCTATAACACTGGTACACATGTAGGCCCTATAACACTGGTACACATGTAGGCCCTATAACACTGGTACACATGTAGGCCCTATAACACTGGTACACATGTAGGCCCTATAACACTGGTACACACATGTAGGCCCTATAACACTGGTACACATGTAGGCCCTATAACACTGGTACACATGTAGGCCCTATAACACTGGTACACATGTAGGCCCTATAACACTGGTAGGTTACACATGTAGGCCCTATAACACTGGTACACATGTAGGCCCTATAACACTGGTAGGTTACACATGTAGGCCCTATAACACTGGTACACACATGTAGGCCCTATAACACTGGTACACATGTAGGCCCTATAACACTGGTACACATGTAGGCCATATAACACTGGTAGGTTACACATGTAGGCCCTATAACACTGGTACACATGTAGGCCCTATAACACTGGTAGGTTACACATGTAGGCCCTATAACACTGGTACACGTGTATAATCGAGTCGGTATGGAGAGACTCGAGTTATTAACACTTGTACGAATTTATCCCAACATAAGGTGTTTGTGGACTCTAACTTATCTGGAAGACATGGGATTATCTATACCGAGAAATTGCCTTGAGGGAGTAAGACACTGGTAGAACTACTCGACGTAGTTTCTCGAAGGTACCTTGGATTTGTTTCGTATCTTTGTTAGACAACACTGGTGGCCTCCTAACATTTTTACTTTTGCCTTGGTACGGAACTTTACTAAAATAATTGGATAACATCAGAGTTTAATTTGTTTCCTCATGGGAGCTACTTCATTCTGTCACGAACTATGTATTCAAAAGTCAATAATATCGCAAAAATAGTAGATTATTGAATCATGAGGATCTAAATCTGAGCTAGATAAAACAACAAGATTGAATGCAACAATAATATTTGGTGAAATAATATATCAACATATGCAATATTGTTACTATTATTCAACAACTGCTAGTATCATTCCATTATCTCTCTCTCTCTCTCTCTCTCTCTCTCTCTTGGCTACCTATCTGAATTGGCTTGGTTCTCGACTTCTACCAACCTATTTTTTGTTGTCGAGTTTTATTATTATTATGTTAATGATTTCCAAGTTAGTTCATATATACTATAAGCTCTTAATGTATAGTGACAGTTTGTCAGAAACAATTTTACTATTCCTAGAGATGAAAATTTACGATCATACATTTTACCCTGCAGAGATATGGTGGTATGCCTGAACAGAGTGAGATGTGCATTTTACCGGTCTAGGAAGATAAGGTCTTCCTAAAGAATCATGGTAATCTCTACCTAGTGTCAGAGGGCAATAGAAGCTAAACTATTTTCAAATTAAGGAAAAGGGGGGCTAGGGAGAGAGTAGTTTAGAAGGACACACAGAAATATCGACTGTATATATTACCATCAATAGAGAGGAATAGAGTATGAAGTTAAAAAACGGTTGCCAGTTGTTCTAAATGTCATCAATAATGTTTGACCAATAAAGTTGCTTCAATGCAGTGAATATAAGTAATTGTGTTATCTATTAATTCACAGACATAAATAACATACTCAATCATTATCAATATACCTCGTTTGGGTCAGTATGCCTAGTGCATATTTCCGTGTCCAGTTATACAACTTGAAGTAATTTACATCCTGCGAAAATAAGAAACAATACTGTGGTTGCAGTCAACCACAAAAGGTTCATATGTGTAATGCCCTCGAAAATGTCCCGCACCCACAATAATACTAACCCGAGTTGACGTCAGGTATAGCGTAAAATAGTTGGAGATGGTAAGTCCAATAAACTCATCACGTGATAACACCACGAGACTATCACCTGGTTCTTAAAAATCGGACTAAGGTTGCTATACTTTTAGTACGTCCGTGGTAGTACAGTGGGTTAGCGCGCGGGCCTGGTGGTGATGGTTGGGTCACTAACCAGGGTTCGAACCCCACCCAAGGCATCTCAAAACCTGTGGATTTTTAGGGGGGTTAAATTCCCTTCAGAGGTTCGTACCCCGCGCCAGGTACCAGGAAAAAGTTGATCCTAAAGGTAGCCTGGGGATATTTCAGGAGACCATGAAATTCCCTTCACACCCAGCATTTCATTGGTGGCAGCGGTGGGATACGTGACCAGGTAGCTACGTGGAGCACCCGTCACGCGAACCCTATACCAACAATATTGAGATTGCTGAGGTAATACAGCTACGATACCTTACGACCTTAAAATAGGCTAGGGACTAGCCCAGTTAAAAGAAGGATGTAATGTAATGCCCTCGAAAATGTCCCGCACCCACAATAATACTAACCCGAGTTGACGTCAGGTATAGCGTAAAATAGTCGGAGATGGTAAGTCCAATAAACTCATCACGTGATAACACCACGAGACTATCACCTGGTTCTTAAAAATCGGACTAAGGTTGCTATACTTTTAGTACGTCCGTGGTAGTACAGTGGGTTAGCGCGCGGGCCTGGTGGTGATGGTTGGGTCAGTAACCAGGGTTCGAACCCCACCCAAGGCATCTCAAAACCTGTGGGTTTTTAGGGGGGTTAAATTCCCTTCAGAGGTTCGTACCCCGCGCCAGGTACCAGGAAAAAGTTGATCCTAAAGGTAGCCTGGGGATATTTCAGGAGACCATGAAATTCCCTTCACACCCAGCATTTCAATATGGCTGTTCGAACTTCTGTTTCAATTGAGGGGAGTGTGTTCGTTTGTGTGTTCCCAAGTTTACCCGTCGTTCAGAAAGACCCTAGCTAATGTTATTGTTAGCATCGAGGGGGGCTTACTTTTAGGGATTGAGACTGTACCCATGGTTTTCTGATGAGGTAAGTGGTCTACTTCAAAACTGCAGTGGGTAACTTAAGCCGGTATCACACGAGCGCTTTTTCACTCAACATTTATACTCAACACTGGTCTGGCAGCTTATGAGGTCAACATTTAGAATATTTCGGCCACCTAAAGTAATCTAGCAACAGTCTAGTTTCCGATACCAGGGCAAACTACTCCAGAAATGTTGGGAGAAAAATGTTGATCATCGGATGTTGACTATAAAAGCTCTCGTGTGATACCGGCTTTAGGGCACATATTTTGCACACGGGAACCCCCCAAGCTGATAGACTATAGATTCCCGACCAGCAACTGAACTGATCGAAGTATAAATGACTTTTATTGGGTTTGGTGTAGTCCATTTTTTCCAGCTGAGGGTAAATTGTCATGTTTCTATCAATGTTGCTCAGCTATAAGGTAGATTTTGTAGCGAGATATGTTAAGAACGTCGACGTGATATACCTGGATTTCGCCAAGGCATTTGATAAAGTAGATCACGGCCTCGTTCTTCACAAGCTGAAAAAGCTTGGTATAGGAGGAAACCTCGGTAAGTGGCTGCACAGCTTCCTAACACATAGGGAACAGAGAGTATCGGTCCAAGGACACCTTTCAGACCCAAGCGAGGTAATAAGTGGCGTTCCACAGGGGTCTATACTAGGACCACTTCTGTTCCTTATCATGATAGGGGATATTGATCATGATCTCCAGCACTCCAAGGCCACCTCATTTGCAGATGACACAAGAGTAATGAGGAGGGTAGAGACAGCTGACGATGTGGCCCTGCTACAAGGAGATCTGAATCGCCTTCTGGACTGGGCAGATTCCAACAACATGAGGATGAACGGCGAGAAATTCGAATTGCTAAGGTACGGCCCTCTACAAACCATCAAAGAGAGCACCAGCTACCAGGCCAATCAAGAAACCATCACTCCAAAAGAACATGTGCGGGATCTGGGAGTAACAATGAGTACTGATGGAACTTTTTCTCGCCACATCAACCAAACCACCGAGACAGCTAGGAGACTCGCAGGATGGATACTCAGGACCTTCCAAACTAGAGAGAGGGCCTGTATGCTGACACTCTGGAAGGCTCTGGTCCTCCCAAAGGTGGAATACTGCTGCCAGCTATGGACTCCCCACAAGATAGGTGACATCGGCAAACTGGAGTCTCTACAGAGGACCTTCACCAGCAGGATCTGGGGTCTCCAACACGAATTACTGGGAACGCCTGAAGGAGTTGCGGCTCTACTCCCTTCAGAGACGACGAGAACGTTACCTAGTGATTTACGTGTGGAAGACCCTAGAAGGGCTGATACCTGACGTGGGACTAGTCATCAACAACCACGTTAGAAAAGGGAGACTGTGCTACATCAAGAGGACTAGCTGAGGCTACCTCTCAGAAAATAGCAACAGTCGCCCACAACAACTTCAGCAAAAATGGGGCTCGTCTCTTCAATACTGTACCAAAGGCCGTCCGGGAACTGACGGGAGTCACGACAGACTCCTTCAAGCGTCAGCTGGACCGATGGCTGGCTACAGTACCAGATGAGCCCCCAATACCAGGATACCCCAGCACCGCATCCAACTCGTTAGTAAATAGACGGAACGAGGGAGTTGCGGAGCTGCCTGGCTGCAGCGGAGGTCCACTTTAGCTGCGTCCACAGAGGACGGAATTCTACCAAGTATGACCAAGTAAGTAAATATGAAAACTTGGCATTACTATGATGCAGAGCCATAGCCTAGTAGTTTCATATATTTCCATTAGGTATCGATAAATCAGCTGCTTAGGGATTCAATTTACTATCAGCTGGAAAAAAATAGAGTAGTATGTCCTAGCGTGTTTCACATGCTCGCACCCAGTAGGGGAACACCTCGACGACGTATACAGACTAATAACACATACAACAAAGCCACTATAACAGCTTTCTCTCTTCAACACCCCTTCATTCCTCTCTACACTTCAGAAAATAGGACAAAGTAGAAAGTAGCTACGAGGCTTATCCCTCAATACCTTCACCTATAATATATGCACGTATAAAATAATAGCGTTGTGCGAGTAGAATTATAAAGGTTTATTTTAGGCACCCATATAATACTTGGTTTTCTGTTTAATTCGTTAAGAAAGAAAACGAATATATTAGTCCGCTAACGTCTTTATATTATATAAACATATATTTATTGTATGTCAATATTATTTAAATGGTATTGCATGTATACTAATTATAAATAGACAGAACTTTTTGTGCTAAATTAATAATAATAATAACAATAACAATTAAAATACAATTTGAAGATTTGACATTGTGTGTCGATCAGCTGTTGGCAGGCTATATAAAAAGAAGGGTTCGAGCCGCCTTCATTGTTGACTTGAGTGCTGGAAGAGGGTAGACGCGTTTTCAACTTCTCCCGGGCGGCAACACTTGGTTGCCACCATATCCACTCATCAGATATGACTACACCTCGTGTCTACTGCCGAAAGGAGAGGTGTGTTCTTCTTGGGAAGAAGGTTAAGAGCCTGGTCGGCCTGAAGGTCGACAGGGTTGGAGCTTGGGCGAGGAAGAATGTTCACCTGAAGAAGCTACGGTTTGCAGGTAAGGTAGTGGGTAAGTCGGTGTTGGTGGGGGTTGAGAAGGCTCTGGTACCGGTAGTGAAGGGTCTAGGTCATCTGGTGTTGGACCTTGTAAAGTTGTCAGCAGTGTTGCTGGGTAATGGGTTGGGGTTGGTTCTTGTAATGGTGGCAGTGGCCGGGAGTGTCGTGGTGGTTGCTGTACTACCAGTGGTCACATTGGTACGGGTGATTGTCAAGGCTGTCCAGCATTAATAATACTAATAATAATAATGCTTTATTTCAGACTCACACAGTACAGAGGGGACCATACTGGGGTTCATATAATATACCTTACAGTAACATCAATATATATAGGCTACTGTACAAATACTACTACCGGTACTACTAATAATAATGCTTTATTTCAGACTCACACAGTACTGTACAGAGGGGACCATACTGGGGTTCATATATACCTTACAGTAACATAAATAGGCCTATATATAATATAGGCCCTAGGCTACATAAAATAAAAATAAATTAAATAATACCCAGCTTGCTATCATGTAGTTCACAGCACTGCCTCAACTTAAAACTGGTCATCAAACTACTGTGTTACCAAAACCAGTGTCCTAATTGTGTACAGTACCATGCCAAATCCGAGTAATTTATTTTAGTCTTTAGGCTAGGCCTATTGAACTATAAAATAATAAACCCTACTGTAATCTTCACATAGCCTACACAATAATGATAGTCTAAAGTTAGTTAGTTATGTTAATCTGCTCTACATAGCTAACTAACTTTAGGCCTATTATTGTATAGGCTATGTGAAGATTAAAAAGTATGGTTTATTATTTTATAGTTCAATCAAATCTACTACTATCACCATCATCACTACTACTGTCACCATCAGACTACTAGTCTCACCATCATCTCTACTACTGTCACCATCAGACTACTAGTCTCACCTTCATATCTTCTGCTGTCACCATCAATATTGTCACAATGTCACCATCATCATCTCTACTACTATACCGGTAGTCTTTTTGGTAGGAGTTGTGTTATCGGGCGTACCACTACCGACATACAACATAAATCATCTATAAATACTTAACCTAACTAAAACGCCTAACCTAACCTAGTATTCTCATTACTACATGAATACTAGGTTAGGTTAGGTTAGGTTGTTTGGTTAGGTTAATGTTTTAGGGAGGTCGAGTTATGCTGTATGCCGGTAGTGGTACGCCCGATAACACAACTCTTACCGGTACCGTCTTTTTTCCAGCTGATGGTAAATTGCATCCCTTAGCATCTGATTTCTCGATGCCGTACTTTATGAACAAATATGGATCTACTACCGGTACTATGTGTTTCAGAGGCCGTTTTTCGGGAATAACTTAAGAACAAACAGTTGGATCAGTATATTTTGCCACAACTTGTTTCACACCGTTCCCTAATTTTTGTTAATATTGTGCATTACCAAAAGTGGATAATTAAACCACTTATCCCTGTGTCATGAGGTTAAAGTCACACCTGAATGACTAGGAAACTGACGAAGCTACTGTGGCGTACCTCCAATCACTACCACCCTCAAACCATCCATCTCCTTCCTTATCAATGAGCTCCACACTACCAGTTCCTTCTTCCTTAGAATCCTCACCTTCCACTTATATCCATTCCCATCCATCCATCTCTTCCTCCTCCTCCCTAAACTCTCACCCCATCTCTCCTATCATTAACCCCCCTAGGTCTCATTCCTCCTTATCTTCCAACTCCACCTCCATACCATCCGACTCTACCCTAGACTGTTGTTGTTGTTGTTGTTGTTGTTGTTCCCTAAGCTGCCTGGCCGAACAGCCCCGAGTCCCTGAGGAAGGCCATGGCCACGATCGGGCTTTCCCACAGAGCTCTCATTGAGTGTAGGTTGTGTTGTTGGCGTAAGTGGTTGTGTGAAATGCAGTCTTCTATGATGTGTTTAATGGTATGGGGTGCTGTGTTACATCCCGGGCAGGCGTCGACAACGGAGTCATCCAGTCTCTTCTGATAGCTCAGGAGAGCTGGATGGTGTCCGCATCTCAGCCTGGCCAGGTGGACTCTGTCCTCGCGAGGGAGGGAGGATTCGGAAGGATGGATTTCGGGAGGTCGTGCATGCAGCTGCGTGTTGTCTGTGAGTGAGTGGATGGATTGGCGAGAGATATGAGTATGGATGTGCTTCTGGAAGTTGGTTCGGGGTGGGCAGGGAGGGAGAGAGGACAATAACTGTGTGTGATACCGTGTGCTGGGTGTTGTTTTGATATTTCTTGGTGTCTGTGGGTGTGTTGCCATGTAGTTTAGTGGGTGGTCTTGGTTCGTGGAGGCTGCTGCCAGGAATTGAGTGCCTCTCATGTCCAGATGGTCTTTGACTTTGAGGATTTTGGTTTCTTGATGTAGATGATCTGTGGGTGCAGTAGCTGTGCAGCCTGTAATGATCTTCAGGGCTTTGTTTTGGATAGTCTGTAAGGTCTTATGATGTGTTTCAGCTAGGTTAGAAGCCCAGGCTGGGCTTGCGTATTCCATTACTGATCTTATGTATTGTTTATATACTGTGGTGGTAGTTTCTTTGTTGTGTCCAAATTTTGTGTGAGCAAGTGACCTGAGGGCGTTAAGTCTGGGTGTCAGTTTCTTTTTAATGTTTGTGGTGTGCTGTTTGAATGTCATATGAGTATCATATGTTACTCCTAGGATTTTGGTGTGTGTGTATGTGTTAGGGGTGTGTTGTTTATGGTGAGTTGAGGGATGTATTCGTGTTCACCTGTCCAGCTTGTGAGCAGGGTTGCGGTGGATTTGGCTGGGGCTAGATTCAGTCTGTTTGTAGTGCACCAGCCATGTAGTGTGTTGAGATAGGGTTGAAGGAGATCTGTTGCTCTTCTTGGGTCATGGTGTGTGCATGTGAGTGTTATGTCATCTGCATAGGAGGCTAAGTTTATTTGGGGAGTATTGGGTGTAGTTATATCGTGCATGTACAGATTGAAGAGTGCGGGCGATAGGACGGATCCCTGTGGGACTCCGTTTGGAAAGTTTCTGATTTTAGATGACTGACCGGCAAAAGATACGTGTGCACATCTGCCTGCTAGGAAGTTGGCCAGCCACCTTTTTGTGTTGTTGTGCATGTTTGTGTTGTAGATTTTGTTTGTTAGGTTGTGGCGGGGGATGGCATCGAAGGCTTTACTAATGTCGAGTGTGGCTAATAGTGATCTGTGTGGTGGTCTAGCTGAGTTGATGCCGTCAAAAGCTCTTTGTGTAAGGTCTGTGAGAAGAGTGTTTGTGGAGTGCAGTGGCCTAAAGCCATGTTGTGTTGGAGCTAGGGGTAGGTCGGGTGTAATTAGTTGTAATACTAGGCGTTCCATGACTTTGGAGGGGGAGCAAAGGAGTGTGATGGGGCGGTGCGAGGAGGGTAGCGTGGGGTCTTTGTTGGGTTTGGGGAATGTGATGATGATACCATGCTTCCAAATGTCTGGTATTGTGTTGTGTGAATAGCTGTAGTTTGATACAGTTGATTTAAGTTGCTAAACTTATTTACCCTAATTCTATTCCCCTCACACAATGTAACGTAAATTATAAAGTTGAAAATTTTCTTGATATAAATATAGAGATTGTTAATGAACAGTGCATACTTAAAGTATATCACAAAGTTGATGATTTTAATTTTAACGTAATAAACTTTCCTTTCCCTAGTAGTAATATCGATAGTAAAATAACTTATAACTGTTTTTATTCCCAATTAATAAGATTTTGTAAAATCTGCACTAAAGTAGATGACTTTTGGGCTAGAGCTAGGTTACTATACAGACTCTTAGTGGACAGAGGTTTTGAGGCAAGTAAATTGTTCCATAAATTTAATCTTTTTAGGGTCAATTATTGTGACTGTATTCTAAAATTTGACATCAATAATTTTAATCAAGCATTTTTAACTTGAAGTTTCTTGTATAACCTCTGCTTACTTTTTGTCTGTATTTATTGTTTATCTTTTTCTATTATTATTAATATTAATATTGATGATTTTTTAAATTTATTGTTCTTGTTAAAAGAGTACTCTTTGTTTAAATCTGTTGTTACTTCATATTTTGTAATTATTTGTCTTTATATATGTATTCATTGTCGATAGTATCAATTGCTTACTTTTGCGATTTCCTTAGTTTATTTGTGCTATAAATGTAGGTTATTTGTAGGGTAGTTATTGATAGGGGTCACTTGAGGCATGCTATGCTTACAGGTACCTACCCGATAGCACTATCGTTAGTGAGTGCTGTACTGTATTTTATATTATTTTGTAATAGTATAGATATCCTATCAATATTTGTATTTTGTACTATTTTAATGTCTTGTCATGTTGCAAATTTGATTTTAAATAATATTTTGACATTTAACATATAGTTTCTTTATTCATGCAGAGTTTAGTAAAATTTGCCAGAACGTCCCGGACTTCCCAAACTTGACTACTTCCTTTAACGTGACGATAGTGCGTTGTTATATGTGCGATTAGTTTGCTTGGGAAACAGATTAACTTGCTCATGTAGTAATGTACACCCTATGTGGTGGATTGTGTTCTTTTATTTAATAATTTTCATTTTAGTAAACGTTGTTTCCACATAGCGATTTTGATAATTTAATTTGACTTTATATTGTCCTTGTCCCAATTTTGGTTTGTTTAGTTTGCAAGTTTTACATTTTAATGTTAGTGAGTGTTTGTATGCCTTGTGGTCCCAGGTGTCTGAGGTGTATGTTGCTTATGTTGTCTAGGCCACAGGCGGGTGAGTGCTTGAGATTGTTGATGATATGCTTTGTCTGGTGATTGGTGAAGGGTGTATAGTCAGGGTCTGTGGGGAATTGTCTCTTACGTCGGATGACACGTCGGTCGTCTTTGTGAGGTTTTAGGTGGCTGACATGTGAGAAGTGATTGATGAGAGTGTTTGCTTGTTGTTTACATGAAGGAGTAGAGTCTGTTGTTGTGATTGCAGCATGTGATTGTGTTGTGTTGCTGTTGGAAAGTGTGATGCTGTTTAGTGTTTTGTAGAGTTTTTTGGGGTTTGTTTTGTGATCAAGTGTTTGTAGGAAGTTATTCCAATTTAGTTTTTGTTGTTCTTGTATTTTGTTAGTTTGGGTGTTGAGTGCTTGAATTTGTTGTGTGATGTCTTGTGTGTGGGGTGCTAGGGAGTGTTTCAGTGTGTCGCGTTGTCTGATGAGGTTTTGAATTTCTGGTGTGAAGTTGGGGTTGTGTCTTTTTCTGTTACCTCTTGGAATGTGTTTCTTGTCAGCGTTTTGGATAGTTTTATTGAGTATGTGTACAGCATTGTTGATGTTAGTGATGGGTGTACTGTTTAGAGTTGTGAAGTGTTGTTCTGTCTCATTTGTAAATGCTTCCCAGTTAGCTCTTTTATAATTGGTGTATGTGTGTTTGTGGCTAGCTGGGGTGAGTCTGGTTTTGGTGGTGATAATGATCGGGAGGTGGTCAGAGCCTAAGGTTCTGACCACCCTCCAGGATGTTGTGGGGGCGAGTTCTGGGGAGCAAAAGGTGATGTCTGGAGATGATGGGTTATAGAGGGCTTGGTGAGGAATATGGGTATGTTGATGGATGTCGTTAAGGATGATGAGGTTATCTGTTTGGTTTTGTAGTACCAGCCCTCTGTCTGTGTCGGGGTTGTCGACAAACCAGGCCGACGTCTTGGCGTTGAAGTCACCACCCAGGATGATGTATGGGGTGTTTGTGATGTGTTGTAAGTGTGGTCTGTATTCATTTGGTACTGTAGGGGATGTTTGGGGAGGGATGTATGTGTTTATGATGGTTATGTTGGATTTGTTGCCAGTGCGTATTTTAATTGATTGTATTTCTGTCGTGTTATCATTTGGGGGGAGGAGGGATTTGGTTTGTACACTGGTTACTATGTATGATATTTCATTGTGTACCAGGGTGATGAGTCCACCGCCCCCGCCGACAGCCCGGTCTTGTCTGATGGTGGTGAAATTATGAAATGTGGGTGATGTGCGGAGTTTTGTTTCTTGTAAGATGGCAATGTGTATGTTGTGTTGTTTGATGAAGTGTGAGAGTTCGTGTTTCTTTGTGTTAATGCCATCTATGTTCAATTGGAGAATGTTAATGTTATGTGCACGAAGTATGTTGGGTGCTGCTGCACGAGGATGGGGTGGGGGTGAGGGAGGGGCTGGAGGTTGGGATGGGTGAGGTGGGGGTGGGGATTGGGGAGCAGGAGATGGGGGTTGGAATGGATTAGGATGGGGTGTGTTGAGTTGAGGATGTGGATGGTATGGGAAAGTTAGGTCGGTTAGGGAGGAGAGGTGGACGGGTTTTAGGGGGGGAGTGGATGATATGGGAAGGCTAGGTGGGTTGGGGAGGAGAGGTGGACGGGTTTTAGGCGAGGGATTTGACTGGGAGAGGGAGGGGCATGAGGAACAGGTCCAGGTGTTCGTGTAGTGTTTCTTGGAGGCAAGTGTTGTACAGGTGAAGTGGGTCCAGTTCCTGCATGAATTGCAGAGAACTGAACCCTTAGTGTGGCGACTCGAAGTGATGGGTTTTGAGCAAGTTGGACATATGTATGTGTACGTGGGTCCTGGGTTGCTCTCAATATCTCCGGCTAGAAGAAGTCTTCGAGAAATGACAGCCGGAGAGTCATTTCTCGGTGTAGGAAAAACTGTGTGGTGTGAGAGGTGTGGAAATTCCCGGTGCGACCGAAGCCACTCCAAGGACCCGTGCCCCCAGGGGGGGGGCAGGGGATAGTTGTGACAGTTTGGCTTCCGAAACTGCTCCCCGCGGCCGGCATCCGGTTGTCCTCCACTGGTCGATTGATCTTGTCTCCGGCCGCGGAGGGTCGGCAGCCATCCGCGGTTGGCAGCTCCGGGAGGTGGTCCCACGGCGTAGACGCCGCCACATCAGGACAACAACAACCCTGGACTGTTCCTCCATATCTTTTCCCAACTCACTTGACTCCATATCCGACATTCCTCATCATAGTCCAACAACCCTCCGCCTCCTTAATATTAATTTTCGCAGCATCCAATCAAAAATACCCCAACTACAGCATACCATCACCACCTATAACCCTGACATCATAATTGGGACAGAGACATGGTTGACGCCGGACATTGACTCGACAGAAATATTCCCACCTCCCTTTAACATGACAGTAATACGTAAAGACCGCTTGCCAGAGGCCGGGAAAGGTGGTGGTGTACTGATTGCCACCAAACCTGGCCTCACAGTTAAACACAGACCGGACCTCGACACAGACTGTGAAATCATCTGGATCCAACTCCAACTTTCCAACTGTAAATCACTCCTCGCTGCTTTCTACAGACCACCTTCTTCCAACACTGATTACTTACACAACCTTCACACATCCCTAGCACGTATTAACGCAGACAAGCACATATGGATCTCAGGCGATTTTAACCTCCCTGACATTGACTGGACTGCCATCTCTCCCCTCGATCCTCCCGATGCTGACACTCCTGATCCTATCATTCCCCACACTAACAGACACCAACTACACGATACCTTCATAGACACCATCAATACATTCTCACTTTCACAAACAGTACTCAAGCCAACACGAACACAAACTCGCCCCGGTGGCGACGGCGGCCCTTCTACCACATCTCACACCTTAGACCTATTTCTCACTAACAACATTCTTCACATAACAAACACACAAGTTGTTCCAGGACTGAGCGACCATGACATTGTACATGTTGACGCTGATCTCCGACCAACTAGACAAAAACAGCGACCAAGACCTATCTTTATCTACTCCAGAGCTGACTTAGACGCAATCAAACAAGACTTGACTAAACTCAAAAATTACTTTTTTATAACAGACTCACACACAAGACCCCTCTTAACCCGGGAACTACGGGAAGACTCTTAAGAGTTCCCCCGGCGGACTGCGGGAAGACTCTTAAGAGTAAGGGAAAAAAAAAATCCATTTAAAACACCCAAAAAAAAAATGACGAAAACATATCAAATCCATGAGGCCCACACCCCCCCCCCCCCCCCCCCCCCCCCGAACAGACATGTCGGAATGGCATGGCATGTGATACCCAAGCCAGCAAGGAGTCACCCCCAACGCGCACCTGTCGACCTTGCCCTGGCCAGTCTCTTTAGCAGCTAAATCAGGAAAACCCTCAGGCAGCTCCGGTTAAGCCTGGACATTTTTTTCTGCTAAAATTCACTTCATCCAACTAATTCTTGTTCTATCCCCACTTCCCCCTAACCCCTTGTCACTACTCAATTTGATTGATTGATTGCCGCCTTTATTGTTGACTGAGCGATGGAAGATGGTAGACGCGTTTTCAACTTCTCCCGGCAACACTTGGTTGCCACCATATCCACTCATCAGATATGACTACACCTCGTGTCTACTGCCGAAAGGAGAGGTGTGTTCTTCTTGGGAAGAAGGTTAAGAGCCTGGTCGGCCTGAAGGTCGACAGGTTTGGAGCTTGGGCGAGGAAGAATGTTCACCTGAGCAAGCTACGGTTTGCAGGTAAGGTAGTGGGTAAGTCGGTGTTGGTGGGGGTTGACAAGGCTCTGGTACCGGTAGTGAAGGGTCTAGGTCATCTGGTGTTGGACCTTGTAAAGTTGTCAGCAGTGTTGCTGGGTAATGGGTTGGGGTTGGTTCTTGTAACGGTGGCAGTGGCCGGGAGTGTCGTGGTGGTTGCTGTACTACCAGTGGTCACATTGGTACGAGTGATTGTCAAGGCTGTCCAGCATTAATACTACTACTAATAATAATGCTTTAGGTAATTTTTTTGAAAAGACTCGCAGCATTGTTATACATAATTTATTAGGGAAAGTGAAGCTCTATGGAATCCTTATAATATACTCGCATAGATTCCACTGTGGGAGAATAGTTTTGATGTAAATACTACCGCAACTACGAATCTTGTTTCCGAGACCTAGTATATTAACCTAACCAAACAACCTAACCTAACCTAACCCTAGAGTGCCCTAGACCCAGTACGTGGGATACAACACTAGCCCTTGCAAGTTGCATGCCAGCTACTGTGGGTTCATATATTAGACATACAGTAACATCTTTGTAGAACATAACACTTTACCGTAGCGAGTGTACTCCAATTCGAACACGTCCGTAGCAGAGCTCTCAAGATTGCGGGACTGAGTTTGTTTACGCGCGGGACTATTTATATCGATAAAATCGAGTTACAAAACTTATCAAAACTATTCTACCACAACGGAATCTATGTGAGTATATTATAAGGATTCCATAGAGCTTCACTTTCCCTAATAAATTATGTATAATAACGCTGCGAGTCTATTCGCGATAATTATCATGCTTTATTTCAGACTCGCACAGTACAGAGGGGACCATACTGGGGTTCATATAATATACCTTACAGTAACATCAATATATATAGGCTACTGTACAAATACTACTACCGGTACTACTAATAATAATGCTTTATTTCAGACTCACACAGTACTGTACAGAGGGGACCATACTGGGGTTCATATATACCTTACAGTAACATAAATAGGCCTATATATAATATAGGCCCTAGGCTACATAAAATAAAAATAAATTAAATAATACCCAGCTTGCTATCATGTAGTTCACAGCACTGCCTCAACTTAAAACAGTGGTCATCAAACTACTGTGTTACCAAAACCAGTGTCCTAATTGTGTACAGTACCATGCCAAATCCGAGTAATTTATTTTAGTCTTTAGGAATAGGCTAGGCCTATTGAACTAGCCTATAAAATAATAAACCTTATACTTTAATCTTCACATAGCCTATACAATAATAGGCCTAAAGTTAGTTAGTTGTTAATCTGCTCTACATAACTAACTAACTTTAGGCCTATTATTGTATAGGCTATGTGAAGATTAAAGTAGGGTTTATTATTTTATAGTTCAAATCTAATTATCTACTACTATCATCATCACTACTACTGTCACCATCACACTACTAGTCTCACCTGCATAACTTCTACTGTCACTATCACCACTAATATTGTCACCATCATCACTACTACTGTCACCATCACACTACTAGTCTCACCTGCATAACTTCTACTGTCACTATCACCACTAATATTGTCACCATCATCACTACTACTAGGCTATAGTATTTTTTTCCAGCTGATGGTAAATTGAATCCCTTAGCATCTGATTTTTCGATACCGTACTTTATGAACAAATATGAATCTACTACCGTACTATGGGTTTCAGAGGCCGTGTTACATTTTTTTTTTTTTAATAACTTATGAACAAACAGTTGGATCAGTATATTTTGCCACAACTTGTTTCACACCGTGCCCTAATTTTTGTTAATATTGTGCATTACCAAAGTGGATAATTAAACCACCTGTCCCTGTGTCATGAGGTTAAAGTCACACCTGAATGACTAGGAAACGGACAAAGCTACCGTGGCGTACCTGTGAAACCACCAAACCATTATTGCTCCTCCATCAAACACGGTAGTTATCAGCCACCACCCAACCCTATTATCATCTTTATATTCAAGTTATCTGTCACTATCAAATATAAATATATACAAAAATACATATTTTTGCATATATTTATATTTGATAGTGACAGATAACTTGAATATAAAGACGATAATAAGGTTGAGTGGTGGCTGATAACTACCGTGTTTGATGGAGGAGCAATATATAATGGTTTGGTGGTTTCACAGGTACGCCATGGTAGCTTTGTCCGTTTCCTAGTCATTCAGGTGTGACTTTAACCTCATGACACAGGGACATAGTGGTGTAACTATGCACTGTTGGTAATGCACAATATTAAACAAAAAAATTAGGGCAGTGTGTGTAAAAAGTTGTGGCAAGATATCATACTGATCCAACTGTTTGTTCACAAGTTATTCCCGAAAAACTATGTAACACGGCCTCTTAAACCCATAGTATGTCTGCGTCATTATTGTAATGGCAAGTTTATATAATTAACAACCTATTTCGCTACAAACTATACATAATAGCCGAGTAATCAAGATAATAACAACAATTTACCATCATGAGCTGGAAAAATATAAAATTCTGTATAGTACTATCACCATCATCATTACTACTACAGTACTACCATCACTGCTACTGTCATCATCAGTACTAGGCCTATCACCATAATCACTAATACTCTCACCATCATCATTACCACTACTACCATCACTGCTACTGTCATCATCAGTACTATCACCATCACCATCATCATTACCACTACTACCATCACTGCTACTGTCATCATCGGTACTATCACCATCATCACTAATACTGTCACCATCATCATTACCACTACTACCATCACTGCTACTGTCATCATCGGTACTATCACCATCATCACTAATACTGTCACCATCATCATTACCACTACTACCATCACTGCTACGGTCATCATCGGTACTATCACCATCATCACTAATACTGTCACCATCATCATTACTACTACTACCATCACTGCTACTGTCATCATCAGTACTATCACCATCATCACTAATACTGTCACCATCATCATTACTACTACTACCATCACTGCTACTGTCATCATCATTACTATCACCATCATCACTAATACTGTCACCATCATCATTACTACTACTACCATCATGGCTACTGTCATCATCAGTACTATCACCATCATCACTAATACTGTCACCATCATCATTACTACTACTACCATCACTGCTACTGTCATCATCATTACTATCACCATCATCACTAATACTGTCACCATCATCATTACTACTACTACCATCATGGCTACTGTCATCATCAGTACTATCACCATCATCACTAATACTGTCACCATCATCATTACTACTACTACCATCATGGCTACTGTCATCATCGGTACTATCACCATCATCACTAATACTGTCACCATCATCATTACTACTACTACCATCATGGCTACTGTCATCATCGGTACTATCACCATCATCACTAATACTGTCACCATCATCAGTACTATCACCATCATCACTAATACTGTCACCATCATCATTACTACTACTACCATCACTGCTACTGTCATCATCGGTACTATCACCATCATCACTAATACTGTCACCATCATCATTACTACTACTACCATCACTGCTACTGTCATCATCAGTACTATCACCATCATCACTAATACTGTCACCATCAGCATTTCTACTACTACCATCACTGCTACTGTCATCATCATTACTACTGTCACCACTGCTACTGTCATCATCAGTATACTATCATCATCACTACTACTATTACCATCATTACTACTACTATCACCAAGAATACGGGAGGACTCTCCCCGAAACTAAGTCGCCTATGATTAAGTTTTGTGATTTTTCATTAACCCCTTCTGTACCGGCGACGTCTGTTGTATTTTATTATAGCTACATTTAGACGATTTTATGAAGATTAGCTAAAAGGATTAATTGAAATAGTCTGAAGCCTTTGAATGAGTAGACATCCTTTATAAGCTGTATAAAATCATCTAATAGTTGCCATAATAGAATGAAAAGTACATCACCGGTACAGAAGGGGTTAAACTAAACTAACCTAACCTAACTTATCCAAAATAGGGTAATTAAGTTCCTCTTACAAATGCAAGGCGGGTTGTTTTCGGGGCATCTCCAGTAATCATCACCAATACTGTCACCATCATCACTATTACTATCCCCATCATCACTACCATCATAACTACAATCACCATCATCCCTACTTCTACTACTATACTACTATCTATTTCTACTACTATCTATTTCCTTTAACCCAGCGCAGATTAAGAGGTGACTTAATTCAAGTGTTCAAAATCATCAAAGGCATCGACAATATGAACTGTAGTAAGTACTTCACTATCGACCAATCTAATTACACGCGGGGAAACGGTTGCAAAATTATTGGTAAATCTTTTAACTCACACGAATCTAAGAATTTCTTCTTCAATCGAGTTGTCAACTTGTGGAATGGGCTTCCCCGAAACGTTATAGACTGCATCACCGTTGATTCATTTAAACTCCGCCTAGACAAATATCTCGCATCAAACCCGCGACTGACTGCGTTTGTAAATGAATAACTTTATTTTATCCCCCCCTCAGTTACTAACCCATCTGTCCCCTACTAACTTCCTAATCCTGCCACGGATATTAGTTCCAGGGCAGTATTTCCCTTTCCAATGTTCCCTTACCCACTCTAAACCACTGTTTGGACACTTGATCCTCAGTGTTTTGGAGGACAAGCAACCTAGAAGGGTCACTAGATCTGTTGTTGCTTGATTTCCTTTGTACTCCTTTGTACTATACCACTCTGCTTTCACAGAGTTAATAAAGTAGAAGTGCCGTTCTGCCAAAATCAAAACGGCATACCCAACTCTGCCATGGGTTAGGGCATCACTACAACTGTCACCATTATCACTACTACAGTCATTTACTATCATCGTCACTACAACTGTCACCATTATCACTACTACAGTAATTTAGTATTGTCAGCACTACTACTATTAGTCATCACAACTATTATCACCCTTATCTTACAATCATCGTAACTACTGTCACCATCATCACTACTACTATAACCATCATCACTACTACTATCCCCATTATCACCACCACCATCATCACTATCACCACAATCACTAAGGTAGCCTACAACTATAACCACCATCAAAACTATTTTCACAATCACTACCATAATGACCATAATCATCTCTACTGACAATACCATAACTACAGTAATACCATAATCACCACAACTATCACTACTGTACTACACTCAAAACTCATTATTGACATCACTACAGATCATCACCATCATGATAATTACTTCCACAATCACCAACACCTGGCTATAGGTAGCGCTAACGAACTTGACAATAATCTTGACTCCTTAACTTCTTACCGGTATAACTCGATATGAATAAAAGCAATCAGGCTGTAGTTTCTATCATTTGGGAAGAGTCCGCCAGGAAATAGGTGTGGATATTTACAGCCAGTTTGCTCTAGGCCCTTTTTGAGTTGCAGAGAAGTTAGGGATCAAGATTATTGTCAAGTTTGTTGGCGCTACCTATGTATGTACGCTACCTATAGTACCATTATCATCACTTCTGTGGGCACACACACAGAACACCATCATTATTGCTGCCACAGAAGAATGTGTGTTCCCCTGCCATCATCACCACTACTATTGCCATCATCACTACTACTATTGCCATCATCACTACTACTATTTCCATCATCACTACTACTATTGCCATCATCACTACTGCTATTGCCATCATCACTACTACTGTCAACATCGTCACTACTATCATCATCTCACACACACACAAGCATACAGACACAGTAATTAGTACAGGGGTGGGAAAGAGGTTGTGGGTATTGCGGGTAGGTGTCATAAAACCATATTATTGACTTAGAACCATAACTATTGCATTATCTGTCTATCTACTGTACATACTGTACTCAGGCACATACCCAATATTTTTTTTTTTTTTTTTTTTTTGGGGGGGGGGGCTGGGAAAGACCAACTTGATACAGAGCTCATACAGGGACAACACAACAAAAAATAACATAATTCACACACACACATCTAAGTCACCCAGGAGAAGATCTAAAGACCCTGGCTCATTTGGGGTCCCCAGCAGGATTCCCAGGTCCCAGACTTCCCAGAGGTAAGGAAGAAACACAATAATGGAATGAACGGGAAATAATAAATAAGGCGGGGGTAACAGCAAAGTTTCCAGGAACATTAGAAAGAAAAGTAAAGACTACGAAAACCCCCCCTTACAGTGGTCTCGGCGGACAAACATGCAGTGAAGCTACCACCACAAACCCACCTGCCCACCACGCATCCAGGCGGACCCTTCATTTATACCAGCTCCCCGGGCCAGGTGCCTGACGGACTATTATCTAGTCCAACTGGCACCTGACACCCTCTCCCAAACGACCGCGTTTTCACTCGTCTATTCACTAGCATTCATTCATTCTTATTAATTTTCCACTTCTCATGCCTGATCTATAGTAATTCCTCTATTTTTCAACGCTTGTACAGTACTGTACTACACATTTTCTCCATCTCAATGGAGGTCTTCCTGACTCACATATTCTCTTTGTAAGGCTTTCATCTTCCATACGCTCAACATGTCCATACCAGCATAGCACTCTTCTGCCCACTTTGGCCGACAAATATTCCTGCTGCCTCACTCTCCTACGTATCTCTTCATTATTCAATTCAATCGCTCTCTACGAGTCACTCCACACATATTGGGAGGTTTGACGTACCTCCCAACCTACCAAATAGGAAAACCTACTATTTGGTAGTAGTCTTGGAAAATCCAACGTCAAGGCTATTAACCTAATTGCAATGACGACTTGTCTATTTTGACTGCTATGTCGTCATTCCAACCGCGGTTAAAAAGAAAACGTCTAGAGTCTACTCCTTATCTTGCTCTAGGAGACGTTGTACATTAACCAAAACTACCACCGAAGGTGAAAAAAGTATAGAAGAGAAGAAAAAGGGGTTTACCTTAGTTACCGCTCAAGGCCCATCCCGTGTTCCGTCATGCGCCGATCCCTGTCGAACGTGCGCATGAGCGACCCTCTCTTGTTATCACATCTCACGTCAGCAGAAGAACGCGGATGGGAAGGGGTCCGGCGTGAGGGAGGGTATTATGTACATTGGATTTTCCAAGACTACTACCAAATAGTAGGTTTTCCTATTTGGTAGGTTGGGAGGTACGTCAAACCTCCCAATTTGTTAGTAGTCTTGGCAAATCCAACGTCAAGGCTGCATAACAAATAGGAGGAGGACATCCAAGCCCAACCTACCAAAAAAACCAATGCATAAGACAAAATTATGAATGACAAAGAAACACAATTTAAACAAGAGAGTTTAATAAAAGAGTGAAAAACTGAGGAGTAGCTAAAAAGAGCAGTTTTAACACGTGCCCGTCATTCATAGTAATGCAAAACCATAGACTTGTCTTAAACCAAAAAGTACTGTACACAAAATCCCTTTTCTTCCAAAATGAACAAAAACACTGATCACAAGAACAAAACACAATTTTCAATGTGGCAAAAACACTTATGTACTGGAACAATACATAATCCCAAACTTGCAATCCAGTGTTGCAAACCCATACACCCCCCCCCCCCCCCTTTGTCAAAAAAAACAAAGGAAAAGAACGAGGGACAAGGGGGGAAGACCAGGGATCTTCGCCAGAGCACCAGGAAACACGACCCCCGAGAGCAATCACCGGCCGAGGGGGTCGAACACTGGACACGGAGAGGTAGGAGGAGATGAAGGAATTGATAGAAGACCACAAAACCGCGGAGGCGAAGGCAGGGAAGGATCGACGTGGCAGGAACCGGAAGGAGGCAGCAAAGGATCTGACATCGCGCGCAGAACCCCTACAAACAGGGTGACGGGCACGAACGGTCCGACAAACGTGGCGGCCCAGCTGCACCTGCTAGAGCCTCCCACCTGTCCGAGGAGACACCCACACAGCAGTACCCGAAGGCGGCGCCACAGACGCAACAGAGGAGTGCAAGGCTGACACCGGGCACAACACATGGCGAGGATGCCCACGCCGTAAAGCCTGGACGGCGAAAGGCTGGAAAACGGGGGCCTCCCTCCCATGCGTGGTAACAAAAGGTGGGGAGGAGGCGAACGAGACGCCATGCAAGGACGGGGAGAATCGTACGCAGTCCCGGGGCCGTGACAATGCCGCTAGTGCAGACACCCGATCCCCAGTGGTCAGAGCGACAAGGAAGAGTGGACGCCCGAGCAACAGAACCGGCGTAGCGGCCCTCGTACACGTGGGGGAAGCCAGAAGGACCAGAGCCCGCCCCAGATCCCACAGCGGAGAGACCTGGCGCGGAGGCGGTCGATCCCGGAAGGCAGCCGTCAGGAAGGAATCCAGCACCTGTGGCGGAACGACCAGCCCAGCGACGGACCCAAAGAACCCCCCGGACGGCAGACAAGTGGGTACGTATAGCGTCGACTGGAAAGCGACGTGTACGGAAGAGGTGAAACAAGGAGCGTAGGACGAGGGAAGGAGAGCCAACTGGCAGGCGAGTGGCCTGTAGCCACCTAGTAAAAAACCTCCAGCGGGACCCGTAAGGCCCCCAAGGAGAAGACGGCCAGGAACGCCGCAGGAAGTCAGTCAGGGCCCGGCCGGGGACCGGGAGCCACCGTGCCTCATGAACAAGCACGATGCGAAGGCCAAAGAGGTCCGCAGGACCCCAACCTAGCCCAAGTGGAAGCCGGAGACAGGTAGAGGGACCGGACCCGGGCACCACCGCGGCAACCGGGCGGACCAAGTCCGTGCCGGCCACAGAGGCGCGAGGAGCCAGACGCAGCCGTGGTACAGCCGCAGCCTCGCGAAGACTGGGCACATCAACAGCGCGTCTGGTGGCGGAAAGATGGATATCGACCGCCACCTGTACCAGGCGACCATGAAAGCGTCCGGACCCCCCCCGGAGCGCGAGGCCGGAGGGAGAGGTCCAGAGGCAACTGGCGCGGCACCCCCGATGCGAACAAGGCGACCTCCGGAACACCTCAGGAAGCCGCGAGGTCGGCGAACACAGTCCGTTTCATCGCCCATTCTACAAGAACGCCCTGCCCTCTCGACAGGGCGGCCGCCCAAAGGGTGGCAGGCCCGGGCAGGAAGAGGCATGCAAGGAGAAGGGGTGTCGGTCCGCGAGGAAGAACAACTCCACCGAGACCCCTAATAGAGTCAACGACCTGGAGGACCCCCGCATAAGGAAACAGGGGACAGCTTGTCTGAGTGTCCAACCCGAAGGCCACCGACTCACCCCGAAGGGCCAGCGCGTGGTCCCGCAGGAAGAACAAAGGAACCAACAATCCGAGGGCATAGACAGGTAAGAGGAGGGAGACCCACCCATCTGCCGGGAAGTGGACGTCCCAGGTTCGATTGGGAACCTCACCCAACCTCGCTCGACGTATCTGTGGTTACCCAGACCGTCGGCGGGGGGGGCGGTCCAGGGCACAGCCGCAGAGAGCGAGCCCCGAGCAACCCAGCGACCGAAGCGTCGGCGAACGGTACGCGGGAGCGGCAGGAGCCGATCCATAGGGGCAACGGAAACACCGCGGTGCCCATGAGGAGGAGGCGGCGTAGCCAGAGGCTCCCTAAGGGAAGGGGCAGAGCGGCCCAATGCAGCGAACCCACGAACGAGTCCCAGAGCCACCCCGGGAGGGAGACCGAGTGCAACACGGCGAGGACCGTCCACCGAAGGTGCACCGCGGCCGGCAGACCCCGGGTCACCGTAGCGCCGGACAAAACCCATGCGAGACCGACCCATGGCACGACACGCGACGGGGTCAAGCGTGACTTGGGAACATCGAAGGGGAACCCTAACCGTGCGATGTCGCGAACGACTGGGAGGGCGTCGCCAATGCACAGGCCTAGGGCGTCGGAAACGACCAACCAAACGGCCAAGGAAAACAGGAGCTGGAGCCCGCTCCTGAGGAGAGGACCCAGAGCCTGCCCCACCAGTGCGGAGAAGATCTGCGGCGCGATGTGGAGACCGAAGGGAAGGCCGTCGAACAGGAACACACGATCGGAAGTCCGAACGGCCAAGAATCGCTGGAAGCGAGGATGGAGAGGAACGAGCCAAGACACATCCTGGAGGGCCAGCGACACTACCCACGACAGAGGGCACAGGGCCAGGCGTACCAGGGGTACCGGCAGCATCCGAAACCGTGTGTGCACGATGTGCCCGTTGAGGGCCAACAGATCCACCACCGGTCGCATCGTGTCGCAGGTCGGCGACGGAACCAGAAAGACACGGGAGAGGAAAACCGGGTGACCGGCGGTCAACTCCCTCGACGCTACCCAGCTCGGGCATGGAAGTGAACACGTGGGCCACCTCTGAAGAGATGGGCCGTTGTCGGTGACAAGAGCGGAGTGGGGGTCTGGACGTCCACCTCCAGGTGAGACCCCTCCGCGCAACCCGCCGCCCCCAACGACCCTCGCGGCTACCGAGGGGCGCAAGGGCGAAAACAACCCGAGGGAGCACCCGAGAGGAGGGGAGCGACCCGGTACGCCCAGGCGAGAAGGAGAACAAGGAGGCCGACCCAGAGAACTACACATTGTGTTGACGTGGAGGTACCCCCGGTACGGGCCGTGCGGGCATGAGCGCCACGTTGACCTCTACCCCTGCCCCCCCCCCCCAACCTCGTCGAAAAGGGCGGGCCACCCCAACCCCAGGCCGGCGCGGGGCTGACCCCTTCGAAGGGCGGCCGGAAGCGGAAGGCCGGCCAGCCCCGACACAGAGGGGATGAAAGGGGCAAGAACAGAAGTGCGAGGCGGAACCGACGCACAGGCCAGCAACGTCCCAGTCCTGCGCCCGTGCAAGGCGGCAGCACTTGCAGCAGCACCCCGAAGAGGACCGGCAGAAGGACGGGACTGAGAAGACCCCGCGCGCGGCACAGCGCGTCGGTGCGTGACGTAAGCAGGGGCCGTAACGACACAGCGCGGCGTCGCGTGTCGGAAGCAGGGGCCGCCGACAGAGAAGCGTAGCATTCCCAAGCATCCTGCTTAAAAAACCCCGACGTATATAGCGCAGAGTACAACAAACCCTGACGAATAACCAAGGGGGCCGGCCGGCAGAACGAAGACCGTACCGTCGTGCGGTGCCGAGTTGCCGCGCACAAAACCGCCTTCAGCTCGGGAACCAAAGACACCGCGAGCCGAAGGTGGACCCGCTGAACGCGGTCCAAACCCTCGCGAAGATCGCCTGGCGCAGACGCCTCGAAAAGCCGCAGGTGGTGAACAGACGTCTGGAGGGAACCTAAAGACGAGACAATAAGTCCGTCACC
Organism: Paralithodes platypus; assembly: GCA_032716605.1. Lineage (NCBI taxonomy): Eukaryota > Metazoa > Arthropoda > Malacostraca > Decapoda > Lithodidae > Paralithodes > Paralithodes platypus. Next base: position 2,468,445 of record CM064542.1, on the reverse strand, counting down.
CTCCGTCGCAAGGGAAAAAACCTCGGCGACAGAGGGCTGATCCGGGTGAGAGAAGAACGGGGTAGCAATAGAACAAAGTTCAAGAACGGGCGCGCTCATCCAGGACCAGAACGCGCCGTCCAACCCGCCTACAGACACAAGAGGAGGCAAAAGCAGGGACGACTCCGGGGGAGGGACGGAAGGAGAGCCGTCGACGGATCGGTGTGTGAAGTCGAAGGCCTCAGCAAACCAGGCCTCCAATGGGAGAGGGTGACCGAGCATGATGGCTAAGCCAGGCGTACCGGCGTCGCACAAACCTGTCCCATAGGAGGACAGACCCGTCAACACAGCCAGGGACTGAACAGCCGGAAGGATGTCAGGGCGGCAGAAGTCTGACCAGAGCGTAGGCCTGCAGAAGGGAGGGGGACCGTAGCAGGGGTAGGTAGGGTGAGGTGCTGAGGGTGAGGCACCGCCAAGAAGGGCGAGAAGAGGGAGTCTTCCATCGACTCCAAGCGCCCGTCGAAGCGTGACACAACCCAGCCCTGCATAGCCGACAATTGATCCGAGAGAGGCTACCCCCCACCCCCCAGATTGGTCGGCCCGCAGGGGCGAGCGGGAGCGGGAGCGAGACCCACGACGCGAACCAGCAGCGTCGCGGCCCAAGGAAGGCGAGCGACGACGGTTGTGTCGCCGTTGAGGGACACGTCCCCGATCACGAACGGCCGAGGGGGAAACAGCACCATTCCCCTCTTCCAGCGACACATCAGCTCCTGAGAAAGGGGACCCCGAAACCTCGCGAAACCCCACCGAGGCAAGAGGAGGGGTACCCCCCTGGCGAGACGGTAAGTGAATGTCAGGAAGAGAAGAATGAGGAGGAGCAGGACGACGGGAGTGGGAAGGCTGGCCGGGTGAAAGGAGGCCAGGAGCCGCGGGGGGAAACAGAGCAAGGATCCCCGGGGCTGAGATAACAGGGCGGCCCGACACCGAGGCGGAGGAGGGAGGGACCACCACCGTGGGACGAGACCGTGAAGGAAGAATAGGCACTGAAGCAGGTGAAGTAGGAGAAGCAACGACATCCAGGCGGACCCTCCTGGACAGTGTAGGAGGAGGGAGCAGAGGGCCAGCTACAGCATGAACAACCGCGCGCGGAGAGGACAACGTAAGAGGAAGTCGTCTGGGCTGGGGAAGCGGGCGGAAGGGAGTAGAGCCCCTATCCGTAGAGGCCAGGGGAGGGCGCACAGGGGCAGAGCCGCTAACCCCGGCCTCAGGGCGAGAACCATGACGAGGGCGATGGGCGTCGTCAAGGCGATCAGGAGGACGACGAGGCGAGCGAGAGCGTGGACGGAGCCGGGGAACCCCCCGACGATGGGACGACCGGCTGCGGGACCCAGGGGAGAGGGCCCGAGCAGGGAGAGGGCCAGGTAAATGGCCGTCAGTCGGGTCAGGGATACCCAGGGCGACGCGGATCCGGTCGGCAACAAAGGCCGGGGAACGGTGGCCCACAGTCCTAATGTGGCGGGAGACCATCGTCCACACCGACGGAAGGGAAGCAGGAGGCCACAGCCGCCGCCGAGGAACCAGGGCCATGGAGCAGCACAACCACCAGGGCCAGACACGTGCCACAGAGAGCAGGGAGGTAGGCCGTAGAGGACACACAGAGCGAGTGGCGCAAGCAGGACTTGTGGTTCTCCAAGCACGGGGAGCGACAACCAAGGCGAAAGCAAGGCAGCCTACCTGCACTAGAAGAACACACACCATAATCAGCACGTCGAAGGAGTAAGTGGAGAGAATGTCCAAGAAGAACCAGGGAAGGAGCATGGGGAAACAGGAACACACATGCAAACAGGTATCCGTACTCACCCTAAACTGGGAGCACAGAGGTAGGTGAGGAGGGCGGCCGAGGCGGAAGAGCACTAGCAGAACCTGCAAAGATGGAGAAAGTGTTAACCACCACTCAACATCTTACATGCAGGGCCTATAACACCAGTAAAGTGCATACACCAATATAGTATCAGGCAACAAGATGACATAACAAAAGTCAATAGTGAAAGCCAACTATTACCGCAAATTTGCGGGCCAATGGAGGCATAACCGTACCGACACCATCCTCCTGCAATTTCGCGGGACCCCCCCAACGATCTCCGCAAATTTGCGGGGAACCGAAATGTCCCAGAGGACCGAATCGAGCACCCCGCAAATTTGCGGGACCGGCCGAGATGGTCCGGCGCCGAAAAAGCGAGAGGAGCGTCTAGGGAATACCAAAAGAGGCCCAGAAAAAAGCGTCATCTCCTTATGAACTCCAAGCGACGATGGCCATCAAGCTGAGCAGTGTCTTCCTTGATAATATCCTGACTCAACCGGTCAAGGGAGAGGCAAGGAAGACACACCAGGAGGAGGAGGAGGCACATCCCCTAGGAACCACCCAACCCACAGAGATAGAGCAAAGCCCATGAGGAGAAGTGGCAGGAAGGGTGGTTTGGCACAAACAGGGGCCCCCGTAGGGTACCCCAGGATTGGGCAAAAGGGTATGAAAGGATGGAGGTGAAAACAGTAAGGGAACACAAAAACCAGTAAATGAAACTGGCGAGAAAAAGGGTGGCCTAGCCGTGAGGAGAGAATGTGTCAGGGGCGAAAAACCCTGTGGTGTGAGGGAGGGGCCCCCGTGGGGTACCCCAGGATATCACGAACCACCAAGCGCCCAGGCCCTTGAGACACAGTGAAGGCTCGAAAGGGGGGACTCGGGAATAACGCTAATAATGCGGCCGACACAAACCCTACAAACAGCACCGCCACCACGAAATCTCAGATCGTGAACCAACTGTACACCTAGGCTATGAAAATATGAAAACTCATAGGGGCATAGCAATTCCTGAATGAGAAACAAGCTAGGCTAAAATAAGCTAAAAGCTAAACTATGCCCAGACTAACAGGAAAAAAGAATATGAAAAGAGAAAGGAATGAAAAACACACACGAGGAACGCCAGGCGCCCCCGTACCTTCGGTAGCTATTTCCACACGCGTCTCCATTAAACACACTGAGGAGCCCATTTACGTGTGCCCTAGATCACGTAACATCTGTCTAACAAAAAAGAAGGCTAGATAAGCCGAAACGAACCTAAACAGGGTGAATTAAAGGAGCACAACAAAAGCGACTGCATTCAATGGAGCGCGTGAAAAAATGACAAGAGAGGGTCGCTCATGCGCACGTTCGACAGGGATCGGCGCATGACGGAACACGGGATGGGCCTTGAGCGGTAACTAAGGTAAACCCCTTTTTCTTCTCTTCTATACTTTTTTCACCTTCGGTGGTAGTTTTGGTTAATGTACAACGTCTCCTAGAGCAAGATAAGGAGTAGACTCTAGACGTTTTCTTTTTAACCGCGGTTGGAATGACGACATAGCAGTCAAAATAGACAAGTCGTCATTGCAATTAGGTTAATAGCCTTGACGTTGGATTTGCCAAGACTACTAACAAATATACTCCTCAAGCAGCTCATCTCCATCACATCCAGCTTTCTTCTCTCCTTTGCCTTCAGAGCCTATGCCTCAGCCCTAACCATCACTGTTTATACAACTATCCCTTGATACATTGCACTTTTAGCTTTCGTTACGAGATTTCTCACCTTCCACATACAGTACTTCCCATTGCCCTGAATACTTTCCTTCCTTCACATACTCTCAGTTTTACCCCCATTTCCATACCTCTGTTCCTGCTTATCATTCCTCCTAGTCTCCTAGATATTTAAAACACTCCACTTGTTCCAGTATTTCCCCATCCATCCGCACATCTAGATTCACCCTACGAGCACCTCTATTACACACCATCACTTTACTTTTATTGACATTCACCTTCAACCTCCTCCTCCCACAAACCACACCAAACTTTGACTACTTGCTGCAGTTTCTCAGAATCCGTCACCAACGCTGTGTCATCAGCAAACAGCAACTGGTTCAACTCCCAATCTCTACCATTCTTTCCTACTAAACCCAATCCTCTACTCCATAGTTCTCATTTTCACCTCCCTCACCATACCATCCATATACTGTATACTGTACATTAAACAGCCGCGGTGACATTACACAACCCTGTCGCAGACCTACATTTTTCTCAAACAACTCACTCGACTCATTATTTCCTACTCTAGCATACATTCTGCTCTCTTCAAAAAACACTTGCTTGCTCTTAACAAATGTCCTTCAATTTCATAAATCCTTAGCACCTTCCACATTGCTTCTCGATCCACACGATCATACGCTTTTTCCAAAAAAAAAAAAAAAAAAAAAAAAATCAATCTATCTTCCTTATGCTTCTCTAAATACTTCTCGCATAGCTATCTTACTGCAAAAATCAGATAAATACCCACTTCCCCTCCTAAAACCGCACCTTATGTACCCTTTATTATCCTCTTTATCAACACCCTACCATACGGCTTTCCAACAACTGATAATAAACTGATACTGTACCTCTATAACTTGAACACTCCTGCAGGACACTCCCCTTGTACAACGGCACACTATATGCACTCCTCCATTCTAGTGGGACACAACAAAGCACACATGAATAGTCTCACCAGCCAATCTATTATCACGCCTTTACCCTTCACCACTGTAGCCTACAGCAATATCATCCATACCTTCTGCTTTTCCCGCACTCATTTGTCTCACTGTTTCTTTCACCTCATTTTTCCCAATCCTTTCATTCATTCCCTGCCTCCTGGGTAGCCTGGGTATCTCCATCAATCACTGCCTCCCTTTCATCTCTTGCATTTAGCAAAGATTCAATATACAGTACAGTACTGTACTCTGCATATCTTTTCCTCACTTGCAGTCCTTCCGCTAGTAACTCTCCATTTGCATCTTCCACTGACTTCGTTTGCCCTCCTTTCCTTACTCTATTTATCTATAGTATCGGTGCATTGCCACAAAGCCTACCGAAACGCCAATAAAATACCCTCGTTCCCTGATTAAATATCACTATGAATATTCCCATATTCGCCATTCTTTCCTACTAAACCCAATCCTCAACCCATGGATCTCATTTTACCTCCCACACCATCCATAATAAACAACCCTGTCGCAGACCTACTGTACATTTACCTAAAACTAATCACTCAATTTAGGGCGACACCTTCAACAGGATAGATACAATAACACAAAAGTAGAGTCACACCTCCATGTCATGTTCTATAGTTCTAGGAAAGCATTTTGTAAATTAACAGAGCTCTGTAGTATGTACTCAATTTTGTAAAAGTATTTTTTCTTATAACATAGGACAGTACTTTTGAATTTACATAAGAACATAAGAAAATGGGAGTCTGCAAAAAGCCGATCGGCCCATACAAGGCAGATCCCTGTCACACCCAACCCCAATTACAAGGCCCAATTATAGACCCATCTCACTAATACCTTGAGTACTGACCCCACCAAAACGGTCAGAGATTAACACAAGATTACGGGGGTCTGCTGAGCGCCGATTGGCTCACACCTGGTAGATCCCCCTCACACCCAACCCATCTCGTACATATGCCTATCTAATTTTATCTTAAAGCTCCCTATCGTTCTTGATCCCACTATATCACTTGGTAGCCTATTCCACCCATCTACAACTCTTGTTACCAAACCAATATTTGCCTATATCTTTTCTGAAACGAAATTTATCTAATTTGAAACCATTTGTACGAGTTATTTCGCTATCACTGAGCTTTAGTACCATTATTATATACCATTTCATTATACTTTAGGCCTACAGTATATGGACAACTGGTCAATGAAAATAATGACCTATCACTGACAATTCTTCAATTCTGTGAACTTTATGCATAGATTCCCTGATAAAGTAAACTACTGCTGTTTAATTTGTTTTTGTTCTTTTTCTTTCAGGAGTGAAATGTCTATCTTCACTAGCTCCTACAATGTTGTCCTGTGACTTCCAGCCTCTTCCATATAAAGTAAGATTTTCAATAAACATCCATGGATAACAAAGATCGCTCCATATCATTTCATACCTTGCATAAATTAAATGTGTTATTCACAAAATCACATTGCATCTACCGTAATTATTTGTTCATATTTGCCTCAATAATAAGAGAATGGTTGTTCGATTTGGTTATAACTCTAACTCTGGATACTACTGATTATGGTATAAAACAAGGACTTCATATTATTCTAAGGAAAACAACATATATAATTTGGAGTAATTTGTTTGTGTTTGCGATGCCATTGACTTGTTTGTAGAGCGCAAGTGGTTAACTTGATGAATCTAGATAGCACAGAGATATACAGTATATTAAGGTATCGGTCAGCTGAAGGCAAAACGAAAGTAAAATCTAATAAAATTATTTCCTGTTGTTGCTTCATTTCCTGTTGTTGCTTCCTTTCCTTTTGGATCTTTGGACTTGGTATCCTTTATTGACTGATACTCTTTAATTATGAAAAAATACTGAAACTAATTAAAGTCATGTAGTATAATAATAATAATAATAATAATAATAATAATTCTTTATTCCAGACACATAAGATAGATACAGTATAAATACAGTATGACCTAATGGTCCATATCACATACACTTCTCGTCAGAGCACAGATAATAATTATACACAAAGATATATTAATAAAGACACAATAAAATAAAAAATACAGTAGGCCTATTTACAGAATAGAGCACATATCACATTTTGTCACAATATAACACAGATAGGCTAACTAAGGCTATTGCTCAATGTTGGTTAACACCTATTGCACAGATCATTGCTCATAGTTCAATTAGACCTATATATTACATTACAGTACATACTATGTGTGCAGCAGCTTCTGCCAGTGAGATATAATACGGGATTCATAGATATGATCACTAGACCAAAGAGCTACAATCAGCGTGTTACTGGAGGATTGCAGTCGCTGCGGAAAGCTGTACACCAGTCTCCTGATGACAGCCCGACAGCACTGCACATCCAACAGTGTGCACACCATACTAGTGCTTTCATATTTAGAGAGACCAATGAACATCTTGAGTATATTATGATAGGATGTACACAGACCATTTATGGTGGCTCTCTTATACTTCCACCACAAATGGGCCGTGTACATAGAGGAACAATATGTCCGGAACAAAGTGACTTTAGTTTCCCAATTACACATGTGGAATTTTCTCAAGATGGTGTTACCACGTAAATATAGCTGTCTGCGCTGACGGCCGATATCTGCATCATCTGAGCAATCGTTTGAGATAATGTGTCCCAGGTATTTTATTTTGTTTACTTCTTGAATAATTTGATTATTGAGTGAGAAATTTGGCAGTTTACTTTTATACAGTAATTTTGATCTAAATATAAGAACAGCACTTTTCAGTGGGTTGAATTTAACACAATGTTTACTACCAAAAGATTCACATATATCAAGAAGTTTGCTCAGACCCGCAGAAGACGGTGCAATAATGACCAGATCATCAGCATACATGAGATGGTTGATGATTTTATTCCCACCATAACATCCAATCTGCTCTTTATTCAATTTATCACTTAATTCATCCATATATACATTGAATAAGTAAGGTGAGAGAATACTACCCTGTCTCACTCCATTGGTTACTGTAAAGGAATCCGAAATAATGTTACCCCATCTTACATTAAATGTTTGATTGGCGTACCAGTACTTCAAGATTCTCAGTATATAGGATGGCACTCCCCATGTTGCTAATTTATCAAACAGGATATTGTGGCAGACTCTGTCAAATGCCTTACTAGCATCAAGAAAGCATGCAAAAATAGAGCTGTTCATTTTGATGTACCCATCCACTAGCTCCTTCAGAGTGTAGATGCACTGGTCCGTACCATGATTCTTTTTAAAACCAAATTGATTACTATTAGTTGAGATATACACTGAGATTCTGTCTAAAATGATTAACTCTAGTATCTTACTTACAATACTGGCAAGGGCAATAGGTCTATAGTTGTCTTTTGATGTAATTTTGCCAGCCTTGTCTTTAATTACTGGTATCAAGGTAACGGACATCATAGATTCTGGTAGGAAACCATGGATTAGAAAGCTGGTAAAGCAACTGCTGAGTTTCTCCAAGAGGAGAGTGGAGGAGTACTTCAAATGTTCAGCATATATACCATCAAAACCACAGGATTTGTTAGCATCTAGCCTACTTATTGCAGCCTTGATTTTTTCACTTGTAACTTTAATTGTGTCATATTTTTCTTCTTTGTTACACTCTGTTGTAGCAGCAATGGTATTTCCTTGGTGCCCAACAGAGTTAAACAAAGTTTGGTAATGTGTTTTCCAAAGATTGGCTATGTTATTAGTACCAGAGATCCCATCTACACTAACGGGTAGAGGTGTGCAGCTATTATGCATTTTTTTAATATCCTTCCAGAAGGCCAATGTGTCTTTGCTAGCAAAGTTTTTGGCCAATGCTTCTCTTCTTAATACATTTTCATTGTTTTTTATATATCTGATTGCATACTTGCATCTAGCCTTTAGTCTGGTGAACATGTCAAAAATGGGTCCCTGTCTCGGTTTGTTATGATCCAGCCATACACTACGAGCATCTCGGGATGCCTGCTATAGTTCTGAAACATGGTCATTCCACCCAGGTTTGTTAAAAGAGTAATTTTTGTTATGCTTGTGAAATACTATGTCACTAGCCTTAGTAAGACAAGATATAATATTATTGTACAGCTTGCTGACTTCTTCTCGATGACTAGCATTAACACAATTGGGGTCTTCACAGGTAATGGCATCCTCACTGCCAGGATCAAGCTCAGAAAGGAGAGTGTGTGTTAAAGTGCAAAATTGCTCACACTCCTCCTCGTCAAGCCCGCCCCATGGCAGTTTTGGATTTACACTATTGTTTGACTGGGTTAATTCTGGCGCTCTTTCCAAACTAGCTGTTAAGGTCAATGGGATATGATCTTCATCTGTATATGTATACTGAATTTCCATATTTGTTATCATATCATGGAAATCAGCACTAGCTACGGTATGATCTAGCCAAGACGTTGAGCCCCATGCTGCACTGACACATGTGTAACTACTATGAGGGAGCATGAGCTGAGAAGAGATAATCAGATCATGCTCACCACAGAAGTTAGTCATATGACTAGCAAACAGAGAGTTACTCATGTCCTTCAGATTAGCATTCCAGTCCCCTATTACAGAGTAGCAGGTGGTATTTAGTTCTTGTAAAAGAGCACTTAGCTCTCCAAGGTATTCCAGGTATTGTTCTTCATTTTCATTACATTGGTAGGGCAAGTACACACTAAGAATAACTACTTTCCGTTGGATATCTTCTATTTCTATACCTGTACACCATGGTAAATTTGTTACAAGTGGTTTAACCCGGCTGTCTAAAGAGTCCCTCCACAAAATAGCTACTCCTCCCGGTGGGTGACCTGCTACTAGACCATCCATAGCATCGGTTGTCGAGACCCCAAACCCATGAAAATTATCACAGATAGTACTGAGGTTACCCAAATCCTGTTTAAAATACCAAGTCTCCTGCAGGCACACAATATCACTGGTATTAAATACGTCTACTACATCAGGGCGTAGGAGAAGCCCTCTGTTGGTTTTAGGGAGCCCCCTACAGTTATAAGTAGCAATACGCAAATTGTTGGGAGATTTTATAAAGAATTATTATTTAACCGAAGCTTAATTAGTAGGCTATGGTTATGAACCGAATAAGTAATATCTAAAGAAGGACTATTAATTATATAGCAAGTCTTTAAAGATAAATATTAACCCTTAATTGGCGGCGCGCAACTTATGTCGCGTGAAATAAATTTGGACTGAGTGGCGGTTCACAACTTATGTCGTGCGCCATTTTCAGCACGTAATGTTGCTGAGAGAGAGAGCTGAGCGGTGTGAGGAGCCTAGCAACTCTATGACCGCTCACGACCACCGCGGTGGACCAACTGAGGTGACTCCCACCCTTCCCTCGCCTCTCTCACTCGCTACACAGGGAATTATGTAGGGAAATTACCTAATTACAGGGTTTTTGCACTCGTGTTGCACGATCGTTGCAAGAGAACCAGCGGTCGTACAAGGATGGTTCGGGTGTCATTGGAAAGCTCTGTTTACGCCCTTTCAGGGATAGATACTTGTTTTACGCTCTGGGTCTTATTTAGGCATGAAAATGATCATGTAAACAACCCTATTTAGGGTAAAAACACCCCGCTGGGCGCTACGGTCCGCTAGACCGCCTAGCCCGCCAATAAGGTGTTAAGGTAAGAATATTTCTGTCTCTTACCCTTTTTGAAATTAATAGATAGTTTTCTTATATCATGTCCCTTTATTTATATTTAATGCAGTTATTATTCTTGGTTCTTGTCTTACGTTAATAGTATTATATTATTATTATCAGGATTAATATCAAAGTTACATAAAAAGTTAGATATATATTTAATAATTAGATAAATGTATTTTCTTAACCACGTAACATTGAGGTTTGATTATGAGTAAATTAAGTTACAGGATCGCTTCATAGATTCGATTCAGGTCTCACTCAAATAATATTTTGAAGCTAAAAGAATTTTCTTCAGCTTAGGAAATCACTAGAAGTAACATTAAAACAGCCATGTTAGTCTAAGGCGATATTACTAATATGAGACAATAGTATCACCGTTCTTGTTCTTACCAGCAATGTAAGCTAAATTAAAAGATAATGAAAGAACTCGTAAGTATTAATATAAAACAATACAGTAGTATTACTTTTATCATAACCCAATTACTTGAAGAGTTGCTTTAGTCCACAAGTCAGTCAACTAAAATAGTTAAGTACATAATAGTAGCGTTAACGTTAATTCCCAATCACATATCTCACTAACCATCATAACGTAAGTGTTTACACCGAACACACTTATATAATCTGACTGTCAGTCACAATCCCATTATAATACTTCACCCCGTCTTCCTCCAGCTGCAAGTTCACCTCCCAACTCCAAATGTGACTGCTTTGAATGCCCACTACTCGGGTCTTATATACTATGCAATGATGGTGTAGGAACGAATCAGGAGGCGGGGGATGGTGCGCGCCCCAATCACAGCTCCTCTAGTTGCATAGCAGGTGCGTGGTCCAATGGCGTTGATTGGCGTCGATCTTCGTCATAGCGTCGGGTCATCGAAGTAGTATGCAGGGTCCATATGACGCACGCAGGTGTGAAGGCTTGTTTGCTGGTATGCAGACGAGCTGGTTTCCCGCTCGCTGGTCTGCTTCGCCGCCTGGGTAATTCGGCACTCCTTCAACTCTTAATTCTAACTCTTAAATAAACATACAGGGCTCCGTATGTCAGAATATATATATACAGTAAAAGTCCGTTAATCCGACGACCGATGATTCGAATCTCCCAATAGTCCGAATTTTTCAATTTGAGGCCAAATCCGAATTCACCCGATGGTCCGAATTTCAAGAAGTCCCAAAGTCCCCTTTTTGAGGCATTAGTCCACTCAAATGACACATAATGGAGCACACACATATCATATGTTCATGAATTCACTTTAAAAGTTTACCATTGTCATTGTAGCCTATTACCTACTTCAAAACATTCAGATTAATGTCAAAGGAAGCTACTGATATAAACGTAAACACCTTCTTCTTCCACATCGTCTGCTAGAGAGTTTGTTTTGCTCTTGAACGCATCCTTGGGACGCTCCGATGCGCTACTGGCTTGCACCGCATTTTCTGCAAGCGCATTCAGTCTTGAGCTTGAAAACGCACCTTTGGACGTATTAGTCTTGAGCTTGAAAACGCACCTTTGGACGTTCCGATACGCTACTATTTATAGTTCAGTGATCGGAGCGTCCCAAGGGTGCTTTCAAGACAACAAGACAAGGGTGCTTTCAATACAATATAATATAACAGAGCACATCACAAAAGGAAAATCACAAAATGAAAATTACAAGAACCTATCAGGGAAGTGCCGTTGTTAAGGCATTACTTCCCGAACCACATCTGATCTTCAAGAGCAAGACAAACTCGCTAGTAGACGGAAGAAGAAGAAGACGTTTATATCAGCAGATTCCTTTGACCATTAATCTGAATGTTTTGAAGTAGGTAATAGGCTACAATGACAATGGTAAACTTTTGAAGTGATTTCATGAACATATGATATGTGTGTGTGCACCATTGTGTCATTTGGGTGGCCTAATGTCTCAATGTTTTCGTCATACACAGGTTCATAGGGGTAAAGTCCGATAATCCGAAAAATCCACTAATCCGAACGAGGGCCGGTCCGCTGCCGTTCGGATTAACGGAAGTTTACTGTAGTACACTATACAATAAACCCTCGGTAATTCGGACTCATTTTACTCGAAAACCCGTACTTCTCGGAATGGCATCGGCCTCTCGGACAGGTCCCCGTAGATCTCGGCAAATATCCAAGTTTGTGAATGCTACCCTTCCCCTCTCTGTTTTACCCAAATTTCACAAATACCCTATTGCATCCAACCTTGGATCAACTTTATGCTCTACAGTAGGTTGTCAGAAAGTTGTCTCTACATGCAGGAATCCGACTCGTCTGGTACAGGACCTATCATATGTCGTTGGGTACGTCTTCTACGACATCGTCTAGTAATTTATCTCGATGATCTACAGATTAATTCATGCGAAACATCACAAAATATAACATTTAAAACAGAAATTCAATTTCAATCAATATTCCCACAAAAACTTCCACAAAACACTGGTCTTAGCAGTGCACCCAAGTACTGTACTTTACACAAAAATTGATCACGTAAAGGAGTCTGAGTCGGAGATATTTTTACCGACTCAGACTCCAGCCAAAAGTAGCCGACTCCTTGACTAAGACTCCACACCCCTGACTGTATCTCTCAAAATGGCTACAGGGCTCTCAGATGATCCCAGACCAATGTGACTCTCTGATCTGAATTCTCTATAATCATCCATACTAGGATCCAGACCTCCATTCCTGATAAAGGCAATGGTTTTAGAGTCTTTCAGGTAGGATTCTTTACTGTCTTTTGTATCTTTCTGCCTAAGGTAACAGAAACGAGCTATATGGCCTGACTTATGACAATAGTAACATGTCTTCTGCTCTTTGACTTCCTTAGTAGATTTCACTTTGGCACCCTTATTCTCACCACTCTTGTTCTGAACATTTTTGGTACCGTACTCAAAGACCTACAGTATTAGCATTTATAGCATGAGAATAAACTGGTCCACTAGATTCTTTTACAGGCATGTAACTTGACTGAAAGTTGGCATTGCTACTGTGACGAGTTCCAGATCTCGCTGTCTACATAGCCTAGCCTTCTCTTCATGTCTATGGACTTGCTATCAGATGTTTGGTGGTAGCTCGAGTTTGCTCCATGTATTATATTTTATAACTACTTTCGCCATCAGTTGTGATTACCTTGTGTATCTAGGAGATGTAGGCTACATTTTGTATATAGTTAAATGATTTTTTATATAGGGACGATATTGTTTATTGTGTGAAATAAGATAGGGGAATGTTCAAATTTATTTTATCGTCATATCTGATTTAGTTTGTGTAGAATAACATTTGTGTAGGTGCCATGTTGATCAGAAATGCACTTAGAGTAAAATGTTATCATAGCAGGCACTGTACTAGGGGTGAATGGAATCTTAAAATTTACTACAGGCTATCTATCTATTGCCCGACGCTGTGATCCCCGAAGGGGTGGCCACGAACGAACCGCCCCCATGCACCTCTGTCCCCAGTCCGTCGACGTCCCTCCCCCCAACCAGCACCGCCTTCGTTCATATGCTTCCTCACTCCATCCTTCCACCTCTCTTTCGGTCTACCTCTCCCTCTCTGTCCCTCCACCTCGCTCTCGTACATCCTCTTAGTCATTCTCTCGCTTCCTATAAGTTCCATATGGCCGAACCATCTCAAGTTGTTCCTTTTCACACTCTCCAGCACATCCACCTCCACACCACACCTCCTTCTTACTTCCTCATTAGTCTGTCTATCCCTCCATGTAACTCCGCAAACACTTCTTAAGTAATTCATTTCCACTGCTCTCACTCTTGGTCTGAGTCTCTCAACCAACGTCCATGCTTCGCTTCCGTAAGTCAATGTCGGGATTACCACACTGTCATGCAAGGACTTCTTCACTTCCATACTGACCACCCTATTTCTTGTTACTGCTTTCAGCATTCCTACAACCCTCTTCCCCTGTTGTACCCTCTCCCGCACTTCTTCATACATAGTCCCATCTTTACTCAACACACTGCCCAGATACTTAAAAGAGTTGACGATCTCCATAGCCTGACCGTTCAGCTTCACCTCACACTCTGTGACTTCACCCATTTCGAAGACCATAACCTTGGTCTTCCCCGCATTTGCCTTCAAATTCCGTTTTTCGCACACTGTTCCAAACTCATTTACCAGACCCTGCAATTCCCATTCATTATCACTCATCAGAACTGTATCATCCACAAACAGCAGTATAGGTAGCTTCCACTCAATTCCCTCCCTTCTCAGCGATACACCAACATCCACTGCTCTTGATAGTATTTCTTTCATGACTCCATCCATGTATACAGTAAACAACCACAGGGATATCACACACCCCTGTTTCAAACCAACATTCAGATCAAAGAACTCACTCTCCACACGTACTGCCACCTTTGCACCCTCATACATGCTCTTCACTGCTTTCAGCAACTTGCCATCTACAGTACTCCGTATATTCTAAGTACTTTCCACAAACCTTCTCTATCCACTCTGTCATAGGCCTTCTCCAAGTCCATAAAGGCAACATACACCTTTTGTTGTTTCTCCAGATATTTCTCCACAACACAATTCAGGGTAAAAATCTTCCCTTCCTAAAACCTCCCTGCTCGTCGCCTATCCATTTCTCCGTTCTCACTCTCACTCTCTCAATCACTACCCTACTGTATACCTTCCCTACTACGCTTAGAAGACATATTCCTCGGTGGTTACCACACACTCCTCTTTCCCCTTTGCCCTTATATAGGGGGACTATTATGCCAGTCTTCCAGTCATCGGGTGCACTCCCCTTCTCCCATGCTAGTTTGCACATTTTCCATACCCATTCGATCACTATCTCCTCACCATACCTCGACATTTCCCCACACACTCCATCTGTTCCTGGTGCTTTCCCCAACTTCACTCTTTTCATGGCTTCCCACACTTCTGACCTGATCCCCACCTCCTCCTCCACTACTTCTCTTCTTCTCCCTCCCATACCATATCCAGCTATGTTTGCTGGCTCTTCATTCCTTACATTTAGCAACTCATTGAAGTCCTCCCTCCATCTTTCGACTCTTTCTTGTTTCTCGGCTAGCATTCTCCCATTCTTATCTTTCACACCCTTACTGTTACCCTTGCTACCTTCCCTAACTTTCTTGACTTCTTTCCAGAACAGTTTCTTACTCTCCCTCCATTTTTCACTCAGATTCCTTCCAAATTCCTCATCTACTCTTCTCAGGCCTTATGGGAATAAATTAGAGCTCTCCAAAAATTGGCGGGAAATCGATCACACCGCCAAAATTCACATTTTGTGTTTGAGGCCAGGTATTATTTTATGTTTTGTCAAGCTAGGACGCCTTTATATATCACATGCTTATGCATGTGTAATGTACAGCATATAATTAAAGGGTTGACAAAAATTCCGCTATACTTTGGTGGTTTATTCCTCAGCCCGCTTTTACAGTCTTTGTTTACAGCCGTCTTCCGCTATCCTCTCACAGTGTTCCCAACTCACTTAGATGACTAACACCATGTGCATTGTCACCAACTCATATACACTACAGCCCTCCCTTCTTTAGACATAAACCATTTTTATGAATAGACAATAACATAAAGGCACACTTGGCATCTGAGAAAATCAAAGAAGATTAACATAATAATGGCATCAATTACATTCTCAATACAGTACCTGAAAATGATAAAACAACATATTCCTGTCTGACTAATAATATTCATAAAATGGTAATAAAGATACTGGTATCAAATTATCTACCGGTACTGTACTGTAACCTACCCTAGAGGCAACCCACAACACCACTCTCTGCACTATCCACCAGACAAATCATAGCCCTCAAATTGTTTTGGCCTTCTGATTTCCCTTGCTGGTGTAACTCTAGTGATTTGAAAACCTGGGGATTCTTGCCCACCTGTAGGACTTCTAGGTATTATTGGTACTGGTATTCTTTCAACCACATGTCCATTCTTTTCATGTGTATTTTGACCAGATGGGGATAACTGTACCGGTATCACTGGGGAACTAACTGGAATTACTGGCACCGGCACCCGATTAGCAGTGTGCAGAGGTTATGTTGCGTTTCCCTCCAAGCTTACACCCTTATCATTTACTTCTGATACACTCGGTTCCCAATACTTCTTTACAAACGACAAGTTTCTCCTCAATTGCGTAGTGTGCAAAGGCGAGCTTGTGTTAAGTGATGATCCTGTGGCTGTGAATTTTGGAAATGAGTCTTTGGAGCTGGTGAACAAGTTTTGTTACCTAGGAGATACCATCTCTGCCGGTGGTGGGGCCGAGGCTGCCACTGTTGCTAGAATTAGGTGTGGCTGGGGGAAGTTCTGAGAATTGATGCCAATCCTGACCATGAAAAGAATGCCTCTCCCCCTGAAGGGAAAGGCGTATGCCTCATGTGTTAGAAGTGCAATGACGTATGCCTCAGAAACATGGGCCGTTAAAGTAGAGGATGTCAACAGAATGGAGCGTAATGAGATGAGAATGGTGAGATGGATGTGTGGGGCCAGGCTACAGGATAGAATAACAAATGTTGAGCTGAGGAGACGTTTAGGTATAAAGAGTATTAGCGAGGTGATGCATACAAGTAGACTGGGATGGTATGGACATGTGGAGAGAATGGATGAACAAAATTGGGTGAAAAAATGCAGGTCTGTGATTGTGGAGGGAGCTGCACCAAGGGGTGGACCGAGGAAGACCTGGGATCGGACTATACGCGCCGATCTCAAATCCAAGAACTTGACAAGTGAATCAGCCTGTTAATAGATATACGAAAGCAACCGCACTCACTGAAATCCTGGAGACAACTGCCGGTCGTTCGCATGGACCAGCCGACCATACTTCCATTCAGCCGATGACGTCATCAGCCAGCCTACGACTCGGCGGCCTGCCATTGGCTCGAGGCGGACGAGCTTAGTGCAGGTCGAGCCAGTCAACCTGCACCACTTTGGCGTGACTGTGCTAATATATTAACACAGCCCTTAACAGGGTTGCCTGGAATGCTGCCATTAGGACAAGAGACTGAAACTGCACTTATGCGTGGAACACTCAGTCTTAAAATTTTATGTATGTATGTATGTAATTGTCCCCCAGACTCACTTCTAACCGTCACTTACCATCCCTCTCTAGAAATAACCTCAAATGGTTCAGGACAGAAATTGGGAGACAGTTTGTTTGTTTTAGCTTGCCTGACTAAGACCCGGTCTCCAGGCTCAATGACTTGCTCAGCTGCATGTCTCTTTTCATCAGCGTACACTTTACCTTTTATTTTATTAGACCAGTCTTTATCCCTAAATTCCTCATTGTAAAACTCACTACCGGTACCAGGTATTGTAATTCAGGTAATTTTGATCTCATCTCACGCCCAAACATCAAAAAGTAAGGAGTAGTTCCAGTAGTCACCTGAGGTGTTGACCTGTAAGCAATAAGGAATTTCAGAAGCTCCTGACGCCAGTTTTTTCCTTCCACCTGTGCCACCCGCAGAACTTTCATGATTGTACGGTTCTGTCTCTCCACTTCCCCATTTGCTTGTGGCCACAAAGGTGTTGTTTTTCTGTGTTCAATACCATTTTCTGCTAAAAAGGCTTCAAACTCTTCTGAAACAAACTGGGTCCCATTGTCTGTCCTGAGTGAAACAGGCATGCCGAACCTGACAAAGATTGGTAGAAGGGCTTCTATTACTTTAGTGCTAGTTACAGACTTCATAATCACCACCTCTAAGAACCTACTGTAGTAGTCTACTATCACTAACAGGGATTCTCCTGTTGGTAAAGGCCCCAACAGTTTTTCGCTACAATCCTGCCACGGTCCACTGGGAGGCAAAACCTGTGACATTGGTTCAGGTGCTGGGTAATCACCCACTGCTTGGCACCCTTGACAAGTCTTGATCTTTTCTCCACATCTGCATCAATTTTAGGCCACCATACTTTACTTCGCAACCTGTATTTTGTTTTTACTATACCCTGGTGTCCTTCATGGGCTAGCTCAAGTACCCTATCCCTCAAGCTTTGTGGTATCACAATCCTGTTGCCTCTCAGCAAGAGTTCACCATAAACACAAAGTTCTTCTTTAATAGGAAAGAATGGTGTAGCTTTAGTAAGCCTCCAGTCTCCAGTTTTAATACTGGTTTTTACCCTCTGTAACTGATCATCATTGACGGACTCTTGCTCAATCTCTCTTGCTGATAAAGCAACAGGAACATTGCTCTTCACTACTGCCCGAACATAGTCATAAGTTTCACCTTTGTCCCTCTGTACTCCAGAATTCAGCCTAGATAACACATCAGCATTATTGCCTACACCCAGTCGGTATACAACATTAAAATCATATGCCTGCAGCCTGAGTACCCACCTCTCTACTCGGGCTGACGGTTTTGATCTAGAATTCTAGATGAATAGATGAACTCTAATGGTTTGTGGTCAGTTTCTAATTCAAATTTACGACCAAACACATACAGATTAAACCTCTCGCATGCCCACACTAGTGCCAGTGCTTCTCTTTCTGTCTGGCTATACCTGCGCTCGACGGCTGTCAAGCATAGGATATTACCCTCCATAGACCACCTAGCAGCTGAAGTAAAACTGCCCCTAGACCAGTTGGCGAGGCATCTGCTACAATCCTCGTTTTACAATTTGGCTTGAAATATGCAAGTACTCTTGTTGACGTTAGACATTCTTTCAAATGGTCAAAACTTCTCTGTTGCTCCTCACCCCACTCAAACGTTACATTTTTGCGAGTAAGCCTCTGAATTGGCTCAGCTACAGTTGACAAATTTGGTATAAATCTAGACACAAACTGCACAAGCCCCATGAATGATCTCACTTCCCCTGTATTACTCGGTGCCACTGCATCTTGTATATCGCCTATTTTCTCTTCACTAGGTTTCACACCATTCTGTGTTATCTCGTGACCAAAAAAATTGAGTTTCCTAAGCCTGAATTCACACTTCCCTGCATTGAGGGTAAGACCAGCCTCCTCCAACCTGCTCAGAACTGCTAGTAACCTCTCATCATGTTCTTTTTCATCCCTCCCATAAACAATGAGATCATCAGCAATATTGGCTACCCCTTTACAACTCATCACCCCCTGGATTATCTGCTGGTATTTCTCAGGTGCTGAACTAACCCCAAACATTAACCGCTTATACCTGTAAAGTCCCCTGCGAGTAGCAAAAGTTGTAATGTACCGACTTGATTCATCCAAACCTATCTGGTGAAAACCCCACTTTAGATCAAGTTTACTGAATACTGTACTGTACTTCCATTTAGGTCTTGCAGCAGTTCCTCCACAGTTGGAATAGGTTGGCGTTCCCTGATTATAGCCTCATTAGCCTTTCTCATGTCAACACAAATTCTAACATCACCATTTTGTTTTGGGGCTACAACTAAAGGGGATACCCAGCTAGTGGGACCCTCCAGTACCTCCTCTATGATGTCATTCTTCAATAACTCATCCAGTTTGTCATCCACTTTATCTCTTAAACCTAATGGAATTCTTCTCACTCTTTGAGCCACCGGGAAAACACTCGTCAATGTTCAGCTTAAGCTCATAATCTTTTAGCTTCCCAATACCCACAGAGAGTTTGTCGTATTTTTCCTTTTCTCCCCCGGCAGTTCACTAACATTGTTTACATGAAATGGCCCAATTCTCAAAACATTAAGGGTTTCTGCAGTATCTTTGCACAAGAGCGTCCTCCCTGGCCAGTCGACCACAACAAATTCAGCTACACATCTCTGATCATTGGCTGGGCAGTGAACCTCTGCTGTAAAAGTTCCTAATCTAGGCAGGGGTTCACTACTACCATAAGCAAATAACTGCTTTGCACCTTTTCTTGATGTGCATTTTACTTTATAAGATTTTAACATTTCCCAAGTTTCTACCCCCATTACATTACTAGTAGCTCCCGAATCAATCATTACATCCTTCACTCGAACACCCCCAACCTGAAGCTGAATTAACACATTAGGCCTATTCTGATCTTTGTTTTCATTTGATACGGAAAATGCAAATTCCCTGTTGTCCCCAGTAAATTGTTCCTTTTTGTTACTCCCACTCTCAACCAAGTGCATGTTGGTGGTAGTCTTCCCTCCTTGCCGTGCCTCCCGCTGGTAATCCACGGGTATTGGGGTGCGGCACTTGATCCTGAAATGTCCTACTTTGCCACACTTGTTGCACTTACGTCCTCTCGCTGGACAAAACTCATCCCTGGCAAAATGGCCACAACCACAGCGGTAACATTCTTTCTTGACCTGGTCCTGGTTGTCGTCGTCCCTCCCTGCATGGCTGCTTGTACATGATCCTGGGTAGGCTGGGTTCCTTCCACGTCGAGTCTCCCCCCTCATAGCGTTCACTTCGGAATCCACCTCGTTGACCTGGCTTGTAGTAGGGCTAGGCTTGTCTACTCCCATTACCTCCATTTGCCTGTCAACTGCTTCTTGAACCCTCGCCACTTGGAGCAACCTCTGCAGTGTTACAGAGCCATCCAATTCTAAACATTTCCTTCTCAGTTTTGGAGAATAACATTTATCAATCAGCTGGCCCCTCATGTATTCTTCTACCCTTCGACCCCAATGGAAATACGCCTAACGGCCTTATTGGGGTCGAAGGGTAGAAGAATACATGAGGGGCCACCTGATTGATAAATGTTATTCTCCAAAACTGAGAAGGAAATTTTTAGAATTGGATGGCTCTGTAACACTGCAGAGGTTGCTCCAAGTGGCGAGGGTTCAAGAAGCAGTTGACAGGCAAATGGAGGTAATGGGAGTAGACAAGCCTAGCCCTAGCCCTACTACAAGCCAGGTCAACGAGGTGGATTCCGAAGTGAACGCTATGAGGGGGGAGACTCGACGTGGAAGGAACCCAGCCTACCCAGGATCATGTACAAGCAGCCGTGCAGGGAGGGACGACGACAACCAGGACCAGGTCAAGAAAGAATGTTACCGCTGTGGTTGTGGCCATTTTGCCAGGGATGAGTTTTGTCCAGCGAGAGGACGTAAGTGCAACAAGTGTGGCAAAGTAGGACATTTCAGGATCAAGTGCCTATGGAAATACGCCTAACGGCCTTATTGGGCTATCCTTAGTTGGAATTATGCAGGGCTGGTACATGTCATATTTATAACAAACTATGTGGTACCAACTCTGTAAATTGCTAACTGAATAAATATTATTATTATTATTATTATTATTATTATTATTATTACCTTATCTCCAAAATCACAAGTTGCACTACGCTGTCTTAGCCTACACACATACTGATCTACTGTCTCCGTACTTCACTGGCTTATCTGTCTAAACACATGTCTCTCAAAAGGTATATTAGTCTTAGGTGTAAAATACTCGTCTAGAATTTTCACTGTTTCACTGTAGCCCTTCGCATCATCCTCACCCACCATGGCATAAAAGATTTCTTGCACTGCCGATCCAGCGGTATGAAGAAGTAATGCAGTCTTCTGTTGCTCCTCTTTCACACCCTTCCCAACAACGAATAGATTGAAAGATCTCTTCCACAGCTTCCATCTTTGTGCTAGGGAATGCGGTTCACCTTGGACATCAAACTCCCTGAGGCCACCAAAATCCAGTATTACCGAGCTGCTCATCTTGCCTGTCTTCACTATTTTCGGCTTCTGGTCATCTCAGCACATGCTAGCGAACTTCATCCTCGTCGCCAAATGTAATGTACAGCATATAATTAAAGGGTTGACACAAATTCCGCTATACTTTGGTGGTTTATTCCTCAGCCCGCTTTTACAGTCTTTGTTATTGTTATTGTTATTGTTATTATTAAAGGGCCTTCGGGTGGATGCCACCTGCTTGGCCCTAGAAGACTAACCGTCAGTGGGACCTTAAACTATGTCGGCAACATGTGTCGCCAAGAGGAAGACACATAAGGCACGAGAGAGCTGAGAACACACATCCGCATCCTGGACACCGTGGCCTAACAATAGCCCTAAGCTGAACCCCCGAGACGACAAACGGCGAACCGAGTCCCTAAGGTTGACCCTGTGACTATAGAACCGCGGACACACCTCCACCAGATGCTCAGGGGTTTCGGGCTGTCCACACCAGCGACAGTCCGGGCACCGTATCATGCGGAGGCGGAACAGGTGTGCTGACAGCGCAGTGTGTCCAATACGCAGCCTGGCCAGCGAGACATCGAGTTTCCGCAGGGGGTGTCGACTCCAAGGCTGGGGGCACGAATCCCATCGGTATCTCCCCATGGTCGTCTGTAGCAACAGCACCCGGAGCTCCCTGTCCCAAAGCCCGCGACTAGCCCGCCCGACAATCCGGGCATGTGTCCTCGTATCCATGTCAACCGACTCAACCTCTACCGAAGCGTGCGCCAGCTTCGCTGCAGCATCAGCCACCGTGTTGCCACGAATGCCCGAGTGTGCAGGAACCCACTGGAGGACCACTTCCCACGGTTGACCTAAAAAGTGAACCAGCAACTCCTGGATGGCGAAGACAAGACGAGGATATGTTGCCGGGCGGGCCGCAAGGAGCAGATGGAGGGAGGCTTGGGAATCCGAGTACAAGACGACCCGTTGAGGCCGAATATGACACCGCACAAACTCCAGGGCTCTAAGAATGGCAAACAGTTCCGCCGCTATGATGGGATGGTGCCCCGACAACCTCCAGGTCTGGCAGAGGGAGAGGTCCTCGTAGTAGACAGCCGCGGACGAGGAGGCCTGAGGAACGCAGAAACCATCCGTGAAGACACCGAAGTGCCCCTTATAACACGACCCCACCAGCTCAGCAAAATAGGCCCGGGCAAGTCCAGCACCCGTCGACGTCCGGTAACCTTCATGGAAGGTAACCCGGACGCGAGGAGTGAGATCAACCCACGGCAGGACCGGAGACACAGAGGGGGTCGGGGAGGGAGAGGGAGGGTCCACAGCCATCCGCCGATAGTGGAGGAGGCTCCTCACCAGGAAAGGCTGACGCCGTTTCACAGGCCACGATGGTGCATTCCTGGAGACCCCTGACGAAGCATGCAGGCCCGACAACGGGTGATTCCCAGGAAGCGTAGCAACTCGCCCCGCCCACCTACAATCCGTCAACACCCGAGACCAGGACAGAGGCAACGTCCCAGTTTCCGCTAGGAGGGACACGGTAGGGGAGGAACAAAAAGCCCCCAACGCCACTCTGAGGGCCGTGTTATGAACAGGGTCCAAGCGGCTAAGAACTGACGACGAAGCCGAGCCATACACTGCACTACCATACGCCACCTTACTCTTGATGAAAGACTCATAAAAACACAGCAGATCATCCCGAGATGTCCCCCACTTGGACCCGGCTATACACTTCATTATACCCAGCCGCTTCATGCAAGATGATCGCAGGTAGTCCACATGATTCCTCCAAGTCAATACCGGCACATCCCAATGCAGACCTAAGAAGGTGTGTGACGTACGATACGTGAGAGGCTCACCCCCCAACGAAATCGTAGGCAGACCCGGGAGTTTAGTCTTCAAGGTGAAGCACATGAGAGCGCTCTTTTGGGCATTGAGTCGTAGGCCCCATTCCCCCGCCCACTCATAGAGCTCATCAACCGCCAATTGCAGAGCAGTCTGGGCCTGTAAGAGCGTGTCCGCTGAGCAGACGATGGCAAGATCGCCGGCATACACCATCGTCGTAGCATTACGGGACCTAGGGACATCAGACAACATGGCATTCAGGAACAGTGGTCCCAAGATCGACCCTGAATCACCCCACGATGGACAGGGAAAGGCCGCGACGTAGATGTACCGACCGCAACTGAAAGGTACCTCTCAAGCAAGTAGCTGCAGAGCCACGATAAAACCTTCCCACGAACACCAAGCATACCCAATTTGTATAGGACCCCGGCATGGGAAACCGAATCAAAGGCACTCGCAACATCGATGAACGCCACGAGGAGCACCTTCTTGTTCCGATATGCATCCTGGATGTGATATTCCAGCTGGAGGAGCACATCCACTGTGCCCCGAGCCGGGCGGAAACCATGAAGAACATCAGGAAGGAGTGCCTTAGTCTCCAGCCACCAAGTGAGCCTCTGTGAAACCATCTTCTCCATCACCTTACCCACCACCGATAACAAGCAGATGGGCCTACGTGAAGATGGTAAAGAGGGATCCCTACCCGTTTTAGGGAACGGAAGGAGGAGGGCCGTCTTCCACAGAGCCGGATATGTACCAGTAGACCAGCTCCTGTTATAGAAGTCCAGCAACACATCAAACCCCTCCCGCGGCAGATGGGCAAGCATATCATATGCCACATCATCGTGACCCACAGCCTTACCCTTGGGGAGTGATTCCAAAGTGCGGTGCAATTCATGGGCGGTCAGCGGATCGGAAAGGCCGTCAGGATCAGGAGATTCAAGATGGTACAAAATTACTGACTCCAGTCGATCCACATCCGGTAGTGGCGGTGGGGCCGCAAACAGCACCCGATAGTGATCCGCCAAACAGTCTGCCTGCTCCTGCGCATCGCCGACTAGCCGACCGCCAACAGTAAGAGGGAAAGAAGTGTCCACCCTCTGTCCATTAATCTGCCTAACAAAACGCCACGCCCTCTTGCTGGAGCTGGCAAACCTCAACGTAGGACAGAAGGCAGCCCAAGACCCACGCTTCGCCTTCAAGAGAGTGCGTTTGCACCGGGCATCCACCCTCCGTGCCTCCCGCTTGAACTCCACACAGGGATGACGGCGCCAGACAGACCAAGCCCGATGACGAACCCGTACCGCGACCGCACATTCCTCGGTCCACCAAGGAACAGTGGGCCTGTCCACAGGGGGCCGGCCCGTCATCCGAAAGGCCCCACCTGCCGCAGCAGTTAACGCCCTCGAAATGGCCTCAGCGCCCGAGCCCACCGACTCCGCGAGAGAAGGAGGATCCAAGTGGAGGCCACGTTGGAACTGTCCCCATCCCTCAGCACCGAACCTTCACCTCGGGCGGGAACGCGGAGGGGCAGGAGAGGAAAACCCAAAGACATCAAGCAAGACTGGCAGATGATCACTCCCCATGTATGGACCCGTGGTAACCCTAGCACCTAAAAACAGGTCATTACCCAAGCAGAGATCTAAGGTGGAGGATGACGCGGTATGTGGATCGACGCGGGTAGGGAGACCAGGAGGGGTTAAAAGGTCAAAGGAAGGGCTATCCAATAACGCATTAAAAAGCGAGGTACCAGTACGGTTCCGAGATGCCCTGAGAACCAACGGATCCCAGTACGGGTGACGCGCATTAAAGTTCCCCATCACCAGACAGGGCGACGGCAATTGATTAAAATAATGTTGGAATTCCGGCAGAGCAATATTCCGACAAGGGTTATAACAGATGAACACAGTAGCCCACCCCTTCCGTAAGGCCACGCTCACCGCCAGAACCTCCAGGTCCCCACCATCAAACCGGTGCAAACCGAACAACTTGCTTGGGACCGTATCACGCACTGCTATAGCCAAACCACCACCCCTAGAGTCCCTATCCGCCCGATACACATTAAAATGAGGGATCCGGAAATGTAACGTAGAAGAAAGCCAAGTTTCGCACAGCCCTACCAATACAGGGGCTTCACGTTCCACCAACAACCGTAAATCCTGAGTCTTACGGTGAACTGACCGAGCATTCCCCAAAAGAAACTTCTCTGATAACCTGGGCAACCTTAACGGGACACCAGCAGAGCCCACAGTCTGGGTATCAATGCGAGACAAACTTCCTTGAGAGTATGGCCTGACACTATGCACTCCCAGAAATCTGCCACCAACAAGCCAAATGTATCAGTAACAGGGGGGGGGGGGGGGGGGCAGACTGCTGCCTCACCGTCGGACTACCAGCACTAGACGCGAAAGGACCAGAGGTAGGCCGGGGAGAGACAGAAATAGTATTCGGGCAAGGGGGAGGGAGCATCTGGGGGATTGGCGGCGGAGCCCTGGGAGGAGAGGCATCCGACAACCTGTGCCGATGCCGAGGACCACTACGACGGCGCAGAGGCCACGGGGACGACGGACGATGAAGGACCACTTCAGCGTCAGAGGAGGCCCCCTCTGAGACCCGAACCTCACGCCGAACCACCTCGCCCAGTACTCCTACGCCAACACCATGTGGCTGAATCACATCCAGGTCATCCGCCTGATCCCCTAACACCTCAAACCTGTTGCCCGTGACCACCGAAGCATACAGCCGGTCATCCGCCGCCGCCGCCGACCTCGGCGGGAGACGCGGGCCAGCAGAGCCACTTACAATCGGAGACGATCCTAAACGCGGAGGAGACCGACGCTGGGTAGGATTAAGTTCCCGAACCTTCCGGTTGAGATCAGGCAGGCCAAACTTATCCTGTTTGTAGTCCTCATGGATTTCTAGAGCCTTCAAGAAAACGGGGCAGGAGCGGGAGGTCACCCTATGTCCACCACCACAAAAATAACAAATAGGGGAATTAGGGCACGAGTGGTCACCCGACGCCATAGGATGAAACCCACTACAGTTCCGACAGCGCACCTTATTCCGACAGGTGATCGACCCATGACCAAAAAAATGGCAGGCGAAACACCGGAGCAGCCGAAAAGAGTACCTCGAAACTGGATAGCACACCGAGCCTAAGACAATCCTGGAAGGCAAGCAACCCCGAAAACGCAAGCGGACCACCCCTGAACTCACCGAGGGAGAACCCGACCCACCCCCCTCGCCTCCACCATCCCGCTCCACGCGTTTAGAGAGCCGCGTGACCTCCTCCAGGGCCGCTGACGCAACCCCATGATCATCAGACAGGACCCTAAGGGACCCCATGATGGCACTCTCAGAAATGACAGGGTCAACAGGGCCAATCTTCCCCCAGGAATACCTGCTATCCCCCGGGGAAATGGACTCCCGGCACACCACCGTCCAGTCCCCGAAACTAGTCAACTCCTCTAGAGGCCTAATCCCCTTACCAATAACCCCGTGGGGAAGAGAGACACACAGGGCCTCACCCCTACCCAGTACCTTGATGCCGTGTGGCCGCACATACTCACCAAATGGAGCGTTCCCCACAGCCGCCGTAACCCTGGCAGAATTGTCAAAGACACGCCGCCGAGGAACAGAATGAATAATGTACATTACCAAGTCAGCGTCGTCCGATCCATCCGGCACCCCCACCGATCCCCCCACGGCCCCCTGGGCCAGGTCCACCGGCACACCGGGCACCCCATCCACTGACAACTTCCTCTGCACCTTGGCCCCATCATTGAGAGGCCCGGGAGGGCCATCAGTGACCTCATCAAGGACCAGACCCCGCTTCAGGCCACCAGACGACTGATCGTCCATGGCCGCCAGGCCCGCCACATCCCCCTCACCACCCCCACTACACACACTCATCCCCTAGCACTACCCACCACTGTCCCACTGACTCTAACCAGGAAAGCCAGCTGGCAAGCCCGATGGTCCACCTGAGCAATAGCTCATGAATTAAGGAAATAAATGCACAAGAGACCTGCACGTCTGAACACTACGGCCGTCTTCTTCTTCTTCCCTCCGACTTCACCGCCCACAGTCTTTGTTTATAGCCGTCTCCCGCTATCCTCTCACAGTGTTCCCAACTCACTTAGATGACTAACGCCATGCGCATTGTCACCAACTCATATACACTACAGCATGCAAGATATATACATCATTGAAGATACTTGAGATTTGAGTAAGTACTGTAATGTAGTATTTTTGTTCAGTAATAAAGCAGTGCATGGATATATACAGTATAGGTATACAGTATACAGTAGGGTAGTGATAGTGAGAACGGAGAAATGGATAGGCGACGAGCAGGGAGGTTTTAGGAAGGGAAGAGGATGTGTAGATCAGATTTTTACCCTGAATTGTGTTGTGGAGAAATATCTGGAGAAGAAACAAAAGGTGTATGTTGCCTTTATGGACTTTGAGAAGGCCTATGACAGAGTGGATAGAGAAGGTTTGTGGAAAGTACTTAGAATATACGGAGTAGATGGCAAGTTGCTGAAAGCAGTGAAGAGCATGTATGAGGATACAAAGGCGGCAGTACGTGTGGAAAGTGAGCAGAGCGAGTTCTTTGACCTGAATGTTGGTTTGAAACAGGGGTGTGTGATGTCCCCGTGGTTGTTTACTGTATATATGGATGGAGTCATGAAAGAAATACTATCAAGAGCAGTGGATGTTGGTGTATTGCTGAAAAGGGAGGGAATTGAGTGGAAGCTACCTATACTGCTGTTTGCGGATGATACAGCTCTGTTGAGTGATAATGAATGGGAGTTGCAGGGTCTGGTAAACGAGTTTGGAACAGTGTGCGAAAAACGGAATTTGAAGGTAAATGCGGGGAAGAGCAAGGTTATGGTCTTCGAAAGGGGTGAAGTCACAGTGTGAGGTGAAGCTGAACGGTCAGGCTATGGAGATTGTCAACTCTTTTAAGTATCTGGGCAGTGTGTTGAGTAAAGATGGGACTATGGATGAAGAAGTGCGGGAGAGGGTACAACCCGGGAAGAGGGGTGTAGGAACGCTGAAAGCAGTAACAAGAAATAGGGTGGTCAGTATGGAAGTGAAGAAGTCCTTGCATGACAGTGTGGTAATCCCGACACTGACTTACGGAAGCAAAGCATGGACGTTGGTTGAGAGACTCAGACCAAGAGTGAGAGCAGAGGAAATTAATTGCTTAAGAAGTGCGTGCGGAGTTACATGGAGGGATAGACAGACTAATGAGGAAGTAAGAAGGAGGTGTGGTGTGGAGGTAGATGTGCTGGAAAGTGTGAAAAGGAACAACTTGAGATGGTTCGGCCATATGGAACGTATGGAAAGCAAGAGAATGACTAAGAGGGTGTACGAGAGCGAGGTGGAGGGACAGAGAGGGAGAGGTAGACCGAATGAGAGGTGGAAGGATGGAGTGAGGAAGTACATAAACGAAGGCGGTGCTGGTTAGGGGGAGGGGCGTCGACTGTCTGGGGACAGAGGTGCATGGGGGCGGTTCGTTCGTGGCCACCCCTTCGGGGATCACGGCGTCAGGCAATAGATAGATAGATGGATATATAATGGCTTCGATTTCGTAGCGCAGCAAGGCCCCGTCCGCTTTCCAGCATGGCAGCCAGCGCACTGAACCTCTCCTCCATGTCTCGAGAGACCTCTGCAGTGCTGCCAAAGGCAAATGTAGTGCGCCACTGCTCATAATTAGCGAATATTTGCCGATGTCTTTGGTAGCGATGCGGGTTAATCCTGCTCGCCATGAAACTCATTCTGGTGTCACTTTGAAGCAATTTTCTTCTAGCTTTTGGCTGAATATATTTAATTTCATCCAGACACTTGCTTAATCATTCAGGAATGCCTGAACGAGCCCTAATATGGTGGAAATATGCCCGCAGAGAAAGTGTTAAGGGTGTCAAATGTCAAACCAACTCAATCCTGCTTTTACACTGGTTTGAAGAAGTGAAGAACTGGTTTGAGGAAGTGAAAAGTCAATCCGATTCGGGCTTTAAGTACTGTATACAGTATATCTGAAAGCAAGTCATCATATTTCATTGGCAAGTGTAAAAAAAATCTATTGGTCTAAGTGTAGGCCTAGTCTTAAGATAGCCCAAACATAGACCAAAGTACAGTAATTCATGATCATTCGAAATTGAGCTTTTGTGTATTTATACCAAAACAAGTGAGTTTTGATACTAATGAGAGTGTGAAAATTATAAATATGTTCTAATATACTACAGTACTACCCTCTTAACCCGTGCAGTACCAGGGACGTCCTTTTCATCATATTCTGGCAACTATTAGATGATTTTATTCAGCTTAGGAAGGATCTCTAACAATAATATGACTTCAAACTATCTCAACCAACCCTTTCTACTACCACAGATCCTTCCTAAGCTGCATAATATCGTCTAAATAGTGCTAGAATAATATAAAACACACATCACTGGTACAATCCGGGGTATTAACCCTCTCTGACATATGACGCGATTTTAAGCCTATTAGGGATACTTTAAAACCTTTGTTACCATCATGGGTATTTAGAAACCTTTAGTTTAGTTACTTCAACCTCTGCAGTTGTTTTTGAGTTAGCTGTGGGCAGAAAACTAATTTTGGAGAGGTAATTATAAGAGTGAGAGAACTCTATTCCTTATTGCTGGCAACCTCTGCGTCATATGAGTCTGAAGGGGTTAAGTGTTATTGGTATCTTTATAGTTACTGGGAAAAGTGCTTATCCCTCAAAGTATTAGTCAGTGTCCGAAACTTTTTTGAAATATCTGACAACAATTATTAACCTCGTCCGTACTCAAAGGGTTAAGGGATGTAATTTCTCCGCAGACTGAGAGAAGCCGAGTGGAGTTTTGTGCGTGGATGGAGGAAGATGGCCGCTGTGGACCAAAATAAGAAACTAGAACTAGATCTGGTGGAACTGGAGCCGCTCATGGAACAAACAGCATCAGACACGGGTAATATTTTTATTAACATCGTTCTTAACACCAATAACCCCCTCATGAAATTAATGAAAGTGTTATACCAGGTTTTTACTGGGGTTGTATTGACTTTATAGGTAGGTTCTTACTCGACTGGAGAAGATGAGAACACACAAGAGCACAAGCACGAAGGTAATAGAGGATAATATAACGCAGAGTACAAACATAGGTTATTCTTATTCACACAAAATCATATGGGTAGAGGTGCAATGTTACATAAGACAGCGATAGGTTCTAAATAGCAGCACGATCGAGAATCCTCTAGGCGTCTCAAGGGGAAGATATAGGCAGGTTCCGACGATCTCTGAAGACGTTGCTGCCTGGTATTCCCTACGACGTCCTGGTCCGTGAGGGTGGCCCTGTCGTGTGAAAGTGACAGAAGGTAGGGGTAGACTTCCTTGTAGATCTTCTGAAGACTGTAGAGGTGAGGGACTTACATGAAAATGAGCCGTTACACCAGTGTCGCTCTCATATCATGGGATTAAATTAAAGAGCCATTTCACCAGTGTCTTGCGTCCTTTCTTACAATCCAGACCTAGACTTCGAACGGTGACAGAAGGTAGGGGAAGACTTCCTTGTAGATCTTCTGAAGACTGTAGAGGTGAGGGTCTTACATGAAAACGAGCCGTTACACCAGTGTCTTACTTTCTCGTATGATGGGATTAAAGTAAGGAGCTGTTTCACCAGTGTCTTATGCTCTCTCTTACAATCCAGACCTAGACTTCTATGCGAGTCTCTAGAGGAACTTATATGATGGAATTATTTGGATAGTTATGAAAACGAGCCGTTACACCAGTGTCTTACGCTCTCATATCGTAAGGACTAAGTAGGGAGTTGTTACACCAGTGTCTTACACCCTCCACTATAAGTCCTGACTGAGAAGGAAGCCGTTTCACCAGTGTCTTACGATCTTCCAACCAGCCTTAATATGTTTGTAGGTTTACTGGAACTAGAACATTTGTCAATACTGCATACTCTAATTATACTAAATCCTGTACCAAGGCAATGTAAAGATGTTGGGTGGTCACCGGTGTGGTCCAACAAGAGTACGAGCAAATCCAAGGTACCTTCGAGAAATGCGTCGAGTAGCTCCACCAGTGTCTTACTCCCTCAAGGTAATTTCTCGGTTATTATCCCAAGTCTTCCAGATACCTAGTCTGCCGGTGCGATCTAGAGTATCTTTTCAACTGTACTGCTTATGGATTTGGCTGGAGAGGTCTTACCAGTTCCATCGTTCTTCCTGGCTACGCATCTCGGGTCTAGAAGGGCGGTTGTGCTTAGAGAAAGGTCTATGTTGATGGTGGTAGCCCTTCTCAGAATTTGCGCCACGGCGGTGGTGCGTCTCCGAGCAAGATGGGCGCGTGGTTGTTTGAGTTTTATGAAAGATTTTTCTTCCCTGACATTGGTAGTGGACTTCTCTGGTTTCCCTGGTGGTGTTGGTTGTTAATCCCACGGTTATGTCCTTTCCTGGGGTCGGGAAAAGTGGCGAGGTGATGGTGGCGACCTGAGCCTGATGTGGTGAGGAGGCTCTTATGTCCTTTTTCCTTGGTGGGGTGGTGACAGGAGTTGTTTTGATGCTGGTGCTTTCATCTCCTATTTTGCTTTTATCCCCCATTGCAGTCTCATCTCCAGGGTAATAGCCACGACCTCGAGGCTGGATTACGAAGCACCAGACATCCCCCCCTGGTGGGTAAACGTGGTAAATGTGTGGCGCCCTTCCAGATACGCCCACCAAGCTTGGGAGCGGGCGTCTGCAAGTCGAGAGGTGTTGGCGTATACGGTGAGGTAAGAGGTGATGTTTGAATACTCCAGGCTAGTTTCGAGCTCGTCCTGAAACCTGATGGTGAACAGTGAGTTGGTTTTCTCTCCCTATTTCAGCTTCTTGATATAGGGAAGTCCAGGGTTGTTGCCGGAGTTTGAGACAGGTACAGTAGTGGAGCCATTATGATGGTTGGGGAATAGCGAGCTGTGCCCGTTGCACCCGCTATTCTGAGTGCTGGTGCTCGTAGAAGTGCAGGAGATGATTTTAAAATATAAGCAAGTAGAGGAGAAGGTGGAGACCTTGAAGATGGTGTAGAAGTTGGGGAAAAACGAGTGGGGGGTTTTGAAAGACGGCCTGATCTTGTGCGAACAGGTGAGAGGTGGAAAAGAGGAGGCAGGTAGGCACCACCACTGGGCCTGGGGATTTTCGGGAGGGTTAAATTCCCTTCACACCCAGCATTTCATTGGTGGCAGTCACGGAACGTGATCTGGTAGCTAGATAAAGCACCCATCACGCGGACCCTAAGAATATTGAGATTGCTGAGGTGATGTGGCTACGATACCTTACGACCTTAAAAGAAGCTAGGGACTAGCCTTGTTAAAGAAGGATGATGCGTAATACCCTTTACCCGTAAAATCCCGCAACCATAAAACTACCCAAGTTGACGTCTGCGATAGCGTAAAATAGTCGTTGGTGGCGAAGTCTAAGAAACCCACCACGTGAATCACCACGAGACTATCACCTGGTTCTTTCAAGAAGAACTAAGGTTACTATCCTATTGTACGGCCGTAGTAGTACAGTGGGTTAGCGCGCGAGTCTGGTAAATCCTACTGAGGTCCCTAACCAGGGTTCGAACCCGCGCCAGGCACCAGCACTGGGCCTGGGGATTTTCGGGAGGGTTAAATTCCCTTCACACCCAGCATTTCAGAAAGTATGTGATTCTCCCAGGATTCGCACCTAAGATATCACATACAGAAGTTGCACACTCTAATATGAGTTGACCCTTTGAGGATTATGACGCATCTCACGATATCTGACCTACCTATTTGGAGCAGAGTATAGTATATTGGTCGTAGTATACCCATCTACTACAAAGATGGAAAGGTAATCACCATCAATATACCCAGTGATTGTATATACAGTACTCTATATTATAGTACAGTTGGCCAAATA
This sequence comes from Paralithodes platypus, assembly GCA_032716605.1. Classification (NCBI taxonomy): domain Eukaryota; kingdom Metazoa; phylum Arthropoda; class Malacostraca; order Decapoda; family Lithodidae; genus Paralithodes; species Paralithodes platypus. The sequence goes on along the minus strand of CM064542.1, from coordinate 2,434,890 downwards.
AATAGTGTCTTCGCTGTCATTACGTTTTGCTCGCTGTGTGATGCATTGTCTGTCAGATGTTGAATAAGGTGTGTAAAGATAGGAACATGTTTGTATATTTCACTGTGTGATGTATTGTCTGTCAGATGTTGAATAAGGTGTGTAAAGATAGGAACATGTTTGTATATTTCACTTGAAACGATTAATTAATGATTAGTGCTGATAACTCGATCAGTTACAACATGCCTTCAGAATCAGGAATCAAACTATTACCACTATTCCAAGAGGACTACACCCTGTTCCAAATAAGTAGGCCCAAGCTCTTGAACATTAACCATTATAATTGACAAACGACTAGAGTAATCGAGCTAATATTTCTACCGTTTGGGAAGGGTTAGCCAGGGAATAGGTGTGGAAATTTACATCCCAATTGCACTACCCCAGTACCCCTTCTTGAGTTATAGAGGTTAGGGCTCACAATTTCTAGACTACCCATTTGATGCCCAATTGATGCCAATCCTGACCATGAAAAGAATGCCTCTCCCCCTGAAGGGAAAGGTGTATGCCTCATGTGTTAGAAGTGCAATGACGTATGCCTCAGAAACATGGGCCGTTAAAGTAGAGGATGTCAACAGAATGGAGCGTAATGAGATGAGAATGGTGAGATGGATGTGTGGGGCCAGGCTACAGGATAGAATAACAAATGTTGAGCTGAGGAGACGTTTAGGTATAAAGAGTATTAGCGAGGTGATGCGTACAAGTAGACTGGGATGGTATGGACATGTGGAGAGAATGGATGAACAAAATTGGGTGACAAAATGCAGGTCTGTGATTGTGGAGGGAGCTGCACCAAGGGGTGGACCGAGGAAGACCTGGGATCGGACTATACACGCCGATCTCAAATCCAAGAACTTGACAAGTGAAGCAGCCCTTAACAGGGTTGCCTGGAACGCCGCCATTAGGACAAGAGACTGAAACTGCACTTATGTGTGGAACACTCAGTCTTAAAATGTTATGTATGTATGTATGTATTTGGAACAGGGTATAGCCCTCATGGTAGAAACTAAATAAGGGTATTTGAATATCTAAGTCAGTTTATAAGCATTGAAAATGAACATAGTAAGAAAACAAATGTTTGTACATTTGTTTGTAAATGTTTGTAGGGGCAGGGAACATCCATATTTTCAAGAAAAAATTGGATAAAAGTAGACTGAGAGACGGGACAACACGAGCTTAGCTCAACTCCTGTAAACTACAATTAGGTACCGGTAAATACAATTAGGTAGGTAAATACAAAGGCACATCAATTCTTGTCGCAGCCTCCACAAACCAACACCACCCACTACACTGCATGGCAGAACATCCACACACACCAAAAAACATGAAAACAACACCTAGCACTCTTTACCATACACAAATACTGTCTTCACTCCCCTCTTTCCCACCCTAAGCCAGCCTCCAGAAGCATATCCATACTCAAATCACCCACTGATCCATCCAGTCACTCAAAGACAACACTCACCTACATGCACAGCCCCCTGAAATCCTCTCAGAAACCCTCCTTTTCCGTGAGGACAGAGTCCACCTGGCTAGGCTGCGATGTGGCCACCATCCAGCCCTTCTGAGTTATCAGAAGAGGCTGGATGACTCCATCCAGGACACCTGTCCGGGCTGTAACACAACACCATACACTATCAAACACATTATGGAAGACTGCATAACACACAGCCACTTACGCCAACAACACAATATACATTCCTTGAGAACTTTGTGGGAAAACCCGGTCTCGATCGTGGCCTTTCTTACGAGCTCAGGGTTGTTCGGCCAGGCAACCTAGGGAACTACTACTACTAAAAATTGTTTGTGTACAGGTTGTTGGTGAAGGTGATGATGATGGCCAGAGAAGTGTTGTACCTCGTGTTGGTCTCCTTATGGGCGTCACGTCAACCTTCTCGTACTCCGTCTCTTCTCTCATTATTAAGGTCAGTCTCAACACTCTATACACACGGTATAATGTTGCTTGTTTATAGTTTATCTTGTTAGCTTGTAATAACTAAAATATTTACTGCTATGTTAATAACCCATTTCAATAACCCTTTTAATAACTGTACTGCACAGATGGGTGTGTTATTGGTTGTTTATTGGGTTAGATGTAGTTGCTGGTAGACTTGGTTGATTGTAGACTATGGTAGATAAATCACCGCCACCATCTCTTTGCCTTAAATACTTATATTCAAGTTGTTGTTGTTGTTGTTGTTGTTCCCTAAGCTGCCTGGCCGAACAGCCCCGAGTCCCTGAGAAAGGCCATGGCCACGATCGGGCTTTCCCACAGAGCTCTCATTGAGTGTAGATTGTGTTGTTGGCGTAAGTGGTTGTGTGAAATGCAGTCTTCTATGATGTGTTTAATGGTATGGGGTGCTGTGTTACATCCCGGACAGGCGTCGACAACGGAGTCATCCAGTCTCTTCTGATAGCTCAGGAGAGCTGGATGGTGTCCGCATCTCAGCCTGGCCAGGTGGACTCTGTCCTCGCGAGGAAGGGAGGATTCGGAAGGATGGATTTCGGGAGGTCGTGCATGCAGCTGTGTGTTGTCTGTGAGTGAGTGGATGGATCGGTGAGAGATATGAGTATGGATGTGCTTCTGGAAGTTGGTTCGGGGTGGGCAGGGAGGGAGAGAGGACAATAATTGTGTGTGATACCGTGTGCTGGGTGTTGTTTTGATATTTCTTGGTGTCTGTGGGTGTGTTGCCATGTAGTTTAGTGGGTGGTCTTGGTTCGTGGAGGCTGCTGCCAGGAATTGAGTGCCTCTCATGTCCAGATGGTCTTTGACTTTGAGGATTTTGGTTTCTTGATGTAGGTGATCTGTGGGTGCAGTAGCTGTGCAGCCTGTAATGATCTTCAGGGCTTTGTTTTGAATAGTCTGTAAGGTCTTATGATGTGTTTCAGCTAGGTTAGAAGCCCAGGCTGGGCTTGCGTATTCCATCACTGATCTTATGTATTGTTTATATACTGTGGTGGTAGTTTCTTTGTTGTGTCCAAATTTTGTGTGAGCAAGTGACCTGAGGGCGTTAAGTCTGGGTGTCAGTTTCTTTTTAATGTTTGTGGTGTGCTGTTTGAATGTCATATGAGTATCATATGTTACTCCTAGGATTTTGGGTGTGTGTGTATGTGTTAGGGGTGTGTTGTTTATGGTGAGTTGAGGGATGTATTCGTGTTCTCCTGTCCAACTTGTGAGCAGGGTTGCGGTGGATTTGGCTGGGGCTAGATTAAGTCTGTTTGTAGTGCACCAGCCATGTAGTGTGTTGAGATAGGGTTGAAGGAGATCTGTTGCTCTTTTTGGGTCATGGTGTGTGCATGTGAGTGTTATGTCATCTGCATAGGAGGCTAAGTTTATTTGGGGCGTATTGGGTGTAGTTATATCGTGCATGTACAGATTGAAGAGTGCGGGCGATAGGACGGATCCTTGTGGGACTCCGTTTGGAAAGTTTCTGATTTTAGATGACTGACCGGCAAAAGATACGTGTGCACATCTGCCTGCTAGGAAGTTGGCCAGCCACCGTTTTGTGTTGTTGTGCATGTTTGTGTTGTAGATTTTGTTTGTTAGGTTGTGGCGGGGGATGGCATCGAAGGCTTTACTAATGTCGAGTGTGGCTAATAGTGATCTGTGTGGTGGTCTAGCTGAATTGATGCCGTCGAAAGCTCTTTGTGTAAGGTCTGTGAGAAGAGTGTTTGTGGAGTGCAGTGGCCTAAAGCCATGTTGTGTTGGAGCTAGGGGTAGGTCAGGTGTAATTAGTTGTAATACTAGGCGTTCCATGACTTTGGAGGGGGAGCAAAGGAGTGTGATGGGGCGGTGCGAGGAGGGTAGCGTGGGGTCTTTGTTGGGTTTGGGGAAAGTGATGATGATACCATGCTTCCAAATGTCTGGTATTGTGTTGTGTGAATAGCTGTAGTTTGATATGTTAGTGAGTGCTTGTATGCCTTGTGGTCCCAGGTGTCTGAGGTGTATGTTGCTTATGTTGTCTAGGCCACAGGCGGGTGAGTGCTTGAGATTGTTGATGATATGCTTTGTCTGGTGATTGGTGAAGGGTGTATAGTCAGGGTCTGTGGGGAATTGTCTCTTACGTCGGATGACACGTCGGTCGTCTTTGTGAGGTTTTAGGTGGCTGACATGTGAAAAGTGATTGATGAGAGTGTTTGCTTGTTGCTTATATTCAAGTACTTGTAGGTAGTGAGAAAATATACTCAGGAAAACCAGCCACCATGTATTCAGGAACAATATTGATTTACAGGAATGATGTATAAGTATTAATGTATGTAGTATCTCTCCTATGTATGTCTGGTGGGAACAATACAACTTTTCTCTGATTATTATGGTACACTCGGATGCCATAGTCTCTAGCCCACTCATAACATTTTGTGGACTTTACCTATTTCTAATTATGGAAGTATATCTCTGCAAATCAATTTATGAGTATAATTTCTTATAAATCAATTACAAAACCTTATGTATGATTGATTGGAAAGCAAGTATTATCCAAAAGTCCATCCGCATAGTTATAATTGCATAGAGAAAAACATGGAGGGTCCACAAATTCTTATGAGTGGGCTAGAGACTATGGCATCCGAGTGTACCTTGATAGCTGATACCTAACTGTTTTTTATATATGTATTTATTATTATTTCTATGTGGATGAGAGAGACAAAAGGCGAAACTGCTTGTGACGAGTGCCTCCCCCAGAGTTGAAAGAGTGACAGGGCCAAAATCAAGGAATGTGTACATGCCAAAATGCCTTGACGTCCGTTATATGTGTTCTCCTGTCACCTCTTTTTCCTTTCTTGTGTCTCTTGCTGATCCTGCCTACCCCTTGTGGTAATAAGGGCTGGTTACTGACTGACTTACTGACTGACTGACGTGACCTGAGAGGTAGTGTTTGACAGGATATTGGGATGGAATTTGTTCTGTACCTATTATCAGTACATTACCACAAAGCCCACCGAAGCGCCAAAAAAATACCCTCATTGTTCCCTGATTAAATAGCACTGTGTGAATATACCCATATTCAAAATATGCTACAGAGGTCAATGCCTAGTGAGTTAATTGCTCAATAGGTGGCGTTCTGAGAGTGAGGGTCTGGGAGGTGAGACAGTGAAGCACAGGGTCGAAGCAGCTAAAGAGATGGGGCTGCTTCGAGCCGTGAATGGGTGCTTCACATGTCTCACTCCCTAGACTGGAACGAGACCTCACGGGCTTCACCGTGTTGAGCGGTTGAATGTATAGGCTCTCAGCCTAGGCCCTATGCCTGAGAGGGAGTAGTTTGAATATAGAAAAAAACAAAAAAATCAGCTTGGCTCAGGGAATTTATAGCCTGATTTCACTTTCATATAATCTTAGGGCAGAGAGGGCTGTATGGTTGTTTTCTAAATTACATGTGACATTATTACTCTCTGCAATATATTACTTAAACCTATATGATACTGTAGTAGTGTCAATATTCTTAAGTATAACGTGTAATGTAGACTCTCTAGGGTTCACCTCATTATTCATTAACTGTCTTGGTGGTGTAATGGTTAGTGTTTAAGATCTGTATGTGGTATCCCAGGTTTGAATCCCGGGAGGATCACATGCAGAACTGCCTGTAGCGAGTGCCTCCCCCAGAGTTGAAAGAGTGACAGGGCCAAAATCAAGGAAAGTTCGAGCCAAAATGCCTAGACACACAGAGTTTGAAGCAATTTAAGTCATAGAAGAGGGAAATACTGATTCTGGGAGAGAGTTCTAGAGCTCTAAGATGTTGAATAGAAGAAAGATTGAGAATAACGTTTCACTCTTGGGTTGGAGAGTTGCACAGAGTAGGGGTAGGAATGTGTTGCAAGACAGGTGCTACGTGCTCTACGAAGAGGGGGTGGTATACACTGAGAGAGCATTGAGGAACACTGATTATTTTAATAGAGCTTGGAGAATAGTGAGAGAGATGCAACATTGCGGCGAAGAGAGAGAGACTGTAAAGAGTTGGTGAGTGGACGTGAGTTAATGAGACGGAAGGCTTTCTTTTCTATTTTGTCTAGAAGTGCTGTGTAGTGTGTAAGAGGATCCTCCCCACACGTGTGAACAATACTCAATACATGGACGCGCTGCGCAGGGGTAAAGAAACCCCAGCTTCTGGGAAGCTGTTTTAGCAAGAGTGGTAGTATGATCTTTCCAAGAGATATATGAAGAAAAAGAGACCCCGATAATTTTAAGATAAAATGAAGGGTTAATTTGTATGTTGTTGAAGAGTAGATCATTGTTTTCTGGAAGGGGGCTATACGAGTAGACAGATGGAGAAATTGGGTTTTGGAAGCATTGAAAGTAACAAGGTTTTCTCTGCCCCAATTGGAGATAGTGGAGAGATCAGAAGATAGGTGCTTTATGGCCTCCTTACGTAAGTTTTAAGAGGAACCGGCCATTGGCCGGGACATTTTTCTATCGAAAAATTTACAAATTTTTTTTTTTTTGGGGGGGAGGGATGATTTTTAAAGCTTGATGGAGGTCTAGGGAGGAAACTAAAAATAATTATAAAAACAAAATATATATTGACAAATAAATACGCCCATCCCCCCTTATATGTGTGCAGGTACAGTCAGGACCCCCAATTCGCGAGAATAGGGGTGACAGGAGGCATCGCGTATTGTGAATTCGGGTATTGTGGAACTAACTTTAAATGGGAATAATTAGATTGGGTGACATCTCTCAATTATGGCCTATTTTCGAAATTTTTGGCCCTATTTTCGACATTTTTGGCTCTACAGTACAGTCTATATCTTATATATAAGAAGAACAATGAATACAAATATGAAACTATCCTTAAAATTAGTAGTAGATAGGCTAGGACTAGGACTAGGACCGTAGGACTTCACGATTTTCTCCAACTTCTCCCTCCCTAACCAAATCGTACGAACAGTTTACTCTGACAAGCCTATTGCACAGTTTCCTTCTCCTCTTTTCTTGCGAAACAACAATTCCACCTTCATTTTGTGTGTTATCTTCTTATATTGGCGTGGCATGGCGAAAAAAAGTGGCAGGCACTACAAACGTTTGGTCACTCCGCACGGCTATGAGCGCTTGAGCGGGACTGTGGGAGGGAGGGAGGGAGGGTAAGCGGGAGGGAAGGCAGGCGTATGCCCGTCTTCTTCTTTTTTCAGAGCTACTCCTGGGCCTCGCGAAACGTAGACGTGCTCGGGTATCAAGCGGGAATAGCGGATTTGGCCCCTTCTTAGCTCTCGATTCGTGTATTGTGGTACCACCTCGCATAATTAATGCATAATTAATTAATGTTATTTTCGAGGGGTAACTCGTGTATTAGGGTTTTCGCGAATTGTGGAATCGTGTATTGGGGGTCCTGACTGTACTAGAGGATATTACTGCTCTGCAACTGGTGGTGTTCTGAATGGCAAGTATTGTGCTACAGACTCTACCGCTACTTGTGTACTCCGGTCAACCAGTCTTCCCGAGGGGCCACCGCTGCATGCTGGTCTTCAGGGGGATTTTGTCGATGACCATATTTACATTACATTTTTACGCCTTTGGACACATGCCTCTGCCCGATGCCTCCGTCATCATGTTCAGTACGTCTGTGTTTTCCTCCATATTTGCAAGGATATTTCTTGGAAAGCCATGTGGGGTTTTGCAGAGCGTAGGGATTGTGCTGATAGCCGTTGGTGTGGTCCTCATCGCTCGACCTCCTCTCCTGTTTGGGTCACTGTCTCAGGGTTACACTACGGAGAACTGGTGGGGCGTTGTAGCGGCCATGCTCAGCACTTTGGTATCCGCCACGGGAGTTGTAGTATCCAGGCCGCTGAGAAGAGTCAAGTATTTTGTGACCATATTTAACAGTGATGCCGTAGCGCTCATCTTAACCCTATTCATTGCTCACAGTTATTGGAATCTCTGCATGCCTCCGTGTGGTAGAAATCAGTATTTGATTTTAGTTATGGGTGTTTTGGGGTTCGGGGATGTATATTTCTTTGCAAGAGCGTTACAGATAGAGCAAGCTGGCCCCGTGTCCACCACTAGGGTCACCGAAGTCGTGTTTGCCTTTGTCTGGCAGGCGGTATTCTTCCACCAACTACCTGACATGTTGAGTATTCTTGGGGCTCTGTTTGTCGGTGTTGGGGTTGTTGTTGTTGTTGTTGTTCCCCAAGCTGCCTGGCCGAACAGCCCCAAGGCCCCGAGCAGGCCAAGGCCATAACCGTGCGCCCCCACAGAACCCTCACTGCCGACCACAATAAAGCCTGGGTGACCGAAGCCACTCCATGGCGGGGAGCTGAGGAGGGTGCGGAAACGCCCAGGAAACCAAAGCCCCACCCAGGGCCCTGTGCCCCTCAGCAATTATGAAGAGAAAGTTGAGGGGCAAAGGAAAAAATGTGACGCTTTGGCTTCCAATCTAGGTAGACTGGGAGGTCAATCCACGGAAGAGACGCCGTCACTTGAGATCTAGAAAATATAAAAGTAAAAGGAACAGTCAGAGTAAGCTATGGGTATGGCAGAGATTGCTCAGTTCTCACTGATAGACCAGCCCATCACCAATTGTTGATGGGGTTCTGGTGTTAGGTCTGCAAAAATGGCTACTGTCTCGCATAACTCAAGACTCTGAGTTAACACCATTCTTTGACAAGGCTGTTGAGGATTCTGAGTTAGTGAACTTTCCCAAATGCTTTTATGTGAGGAATGGTATCCTAATGAGAAAATACAGACCTAAAGTACCAGCTAATGAAACTTGGCAAGAATACCACCAAGTGGTTATACCTACTATGTTCAGATCTCTTATCATATCAGTGGGTCATGACCTCAGTGGTGGACATTTAGGTGTTAACAAAACTTAAACCAAAATCTCCAAGGACTTCTTCTGGCCTAAAATGAAGCAATCTGTTGCCTACTACTGTAAAACATGTCATGGGTGCCAAATGGCTGGAAAACCAAATCAGCCAATAAAACCTGCACCATTAAATCCAATTCCAGTGACAGAGGAACCTTTCAGTAAAGTAATCATTGATTGTGTTGGTCCCTTGCCTAAAACACGCAGTGGAAATGAGTATTTGCTAACGGTTGAATTCCTCGTATTGTCCAATCTGACCTAGGTAGCAATTTCACTTCCAAACTTTTCATACAAACTATGGATGAGTTGGGAGTACGCCAGTACCATTCCACAGCCTGTAGACCAGAGTCCCAAGGTGCATTAGAACGCCTACATCAAACTCTCAAGTCAATGTTGACAAAGTATTGCGAGGAAAATAATGCAGATTGGGATGAAGGTATTCTTTTTGTGTTGTATGCTGTAAGGAGTAGTGTACAAGATTCCCTTGGTTTTTCACCTTTTGAGTTGGTGTATGGTCATGAGGTTAGAGGTCCTCTTAAAGTTCTAAAAGAAACTTGGTTAGATACACCTTCCAGTAAACCTCTTCTTACCTATGTTCATCAGTTTAGACAAAGATTAAAAACTGCTATAGAACATGCAATGAAAAATCTGAAGGATTCTCTAGTAACAATGAAAGACAATTTTGACAGGAAAGCTGTTGCCAGAGAGTTTAAGCCATGTGATCTTGTGTTAGCCTTTCTGCCAATCCCTAAGAAACCTTTACAAAGTAAGTTTCATGGTCCTTATGTGATAAAACGAAAGACCAGTAATGTAAATTATGTCCTGAAAACTCCTGACAGACGAAAGGCAGAGAGACTAATACATGTGAACCTGATCAAGCCATACTTTGTAAGAGATCCTGGCAATGATGCCCCTGTATTGAACGTGGATGTAGCAAACTCGGTTATTGCGGATGAAGAAGATATTTCTTTGCCCTCGGACACGAAATTGCAAAACTCTGATTTCTTGTCTAATCCTCATCTAAAATTCCAGCACTTGCCGCCTGACCAGAGTGGTGACTTGGAATCCCTGCTTAATGAGTTTCCACAGCTGTTTGGCGATGTTCCCTGGCAGTGCCCTCTGGTTGAGCATGATGTGGTGTTGGTCGACGGTGCTCTTCCCATCAAGCAGCATCCCTACCGCGCCAGTCCATGGAAGCGGGATGAGGAAGGTGATGTTCCTGATGGATAATGGCCTGGTGGAGAAGAGTGACAGCGAGTGGGCTTCACCATGCCTGCTAGTGGACAAGCCGGATGGATCGTTCTGGATGTGCACTGACTACCGCCAGGTTAACCAACTAACCTGTCAGGACTGCTACCCTCTTCCTCGGATTGACGACCTTATCGACCAACTGGGGGACGCCAACTACATTACCAAGATCGACTTATTGCGTGGGTACTACCAGGTCCGGCTGACTGAGCGTGCCAAACGAATCTCTGCGTTTGTCACCCCTGACGGCTTATACCACTACACCGTCGTGCCCTTTGGGATGGTCAACGCACCAGCAACCTTCCAACGGCTGGTTCATCGGGTGACAGAGGGACTCATCGGGGTGCAATCTTACTTGGACGATCTGGTAGTATACAGCAAATCATGGGAATATCATCAACTTCAACTGGTGCCCTATTCTACAACCTGGCTGAAGCACACTTAACAGTAAACTTTGCCAAGAGTGAGTTTGGACATGCCAACGTAATATTCCTGGGTCATGTGGTTGGGCAAGGTGAGGTTAGCCCAGTATCTGCCAAAGTAGAAGCCATTGCGTCACTGCCTGTTCCTCATGATCGTAAGGCACTAATGCGCTTCATGGGCATGAGTGGGTACTATCGGTGCTTTGTGCCCAATTTTTCTGACCTCTCTGCACCTTTAACAGACCTAGTCAGTCCAAAGAAGAAGTTTGTGTGGACTCAGGAATGCCAGGACGCTTTCGTGAAAATCGTGCCCTTCTCACAAATGCGCCCATACTGAAATCTCCACAATTCACTAAGCCGTTTATCTTGCAAATAGACGCCAGTGATGTGGGAGCAGGGGCTGTATTGTTACAGTATAGCGAGAATGAAGTATTACATCCTGTTTGCTACGCATCCACAAAGTTCAAACCATACCAGAGACATTATAGTATTATTGAAAAGGAGTGCTTTGCATTATTGTTTGCCATTGATAAGTTTAATGTGTACTTGAATGGTTCTTGCTTTCCTATTGATGTGTTCACTGATCATAATCCCCTCAAATTTCTGCATAAGATGAAAAACTCTAACCAGCATCTCATGAGGTGGGCTTTGGCATTGCAGCCTTACAAGCTGCACATTTTCCATATCAAGGGGAAAAACAATATAATTGCAGACATGTTATCTAGAACTTAGAATATTTTGATTTACAATGTTTCCCTTATAAATCTCTTAATGGGGGAGGTGTTATGTATTGCCTTAATTAACCTAATTGCTGGTGGGATAGAGTTAACTAATTATTAGTGGGTATATGTGACTATTTATTTGTACCTAGGAAGGCCTTTAGGAAGTAAACTAACTTCGGGGAACATACTTTGTGTTCAGAGTGTACTGTAGCCTACTTGCCAGACATCGTTTGCCGCAGGCCATAAAAGCCGGCAGATTGTGGCGCCAAGCGCACACGTTACCTTGTTTAAGCATCTCTCTGGCAGACGTATGATTAGTCTTTATATAATTCGTGATTTAATGTTTTACTCTTCATTTATATATTTTAATGAAGTATTCTATATAATTATTAGTTTAGTTAAGTTGTTTGATTGGAGAGAGAGTAGTTGTATGTTAGTCCAGTACGATAACTTTACTGACCATGCAAGGACTCGATAGAAAATAGGATTTGAGAAACTTCAGTTCACCTCACGCCTCTGCTTCGCCTAGACCTCACCATGGGTCATCCTGAGTTTGTCCTGCCTTGTATAACTATCTCTCTATAGGTAAGTATTATTATTTTGTATTGTATGATTATGTTGTATTGTGTGAATGTAAGGATAGATGTATAAAGTGTAATTTATATGTAAATAATATCCATACTTTTAAACTATCTTTTCATCCATACCTCCCTTATTTATTTTCATGTAGCCTACTATCTTTCACTTTCAAATTAACTTAAAGATTTAAATACCTTAGATATTTTTGTGGTTCCTTACATATAAATCCTAAAGGATTTACAAAAGCATAAATTATTCTACTGACATTTAATTAACGTAAACTTAATAATATCAATTATATGATTCTGATTGACTTGTTGTATAGCAATAGGGTAATATAATAGTAGCGTTTCGCTGGAGGATAATATTAACCTTTCAGTCTAGTTTTGGGTGGTTAACTTCCATTCTTAATAATACCACGGTGATAAGTTGTGTTGCCTTTTCATTAGAGTTAATCATTTATTCATGGTGTTGTGGGTTTGGGCCCTAGTCCGTAACAAATCTATGTTTGTACTCTGTGTTGTATTATCCTCTATTACCTTTGTGTTTGTTTTCTTGTGTGTTCTCATCTTCATCTTCTCCAGTCAGGTAAGCACCTACCTATAAAGTCATTACAACCCCCCGTAAAAACCTGGTATAACATAAAGATTTGTCTAAATAAAGGATAAATGCTACAAACACAAAATTAATCTTAGAAAACTGATCACGAAACTTAAAGTTTTCACATTTTCATAAAGTTTCTTGCCATAAATATAAAGATTTTTCATATTTGACAAGGTCTTTGATTACACAATTAAGGTATATCACCCCCACGATGCTTAGCTCGTCGTCGTCGTCTGAGGGCCTCCGAGTTGGCTGGTGGAGCGCTCGGAGTTTGTTGTTGCGCTCCACGCGCCAAATCCAACTAATTTTGCTAGGCACTTTCTTCCTTCACCTATTTTAGTTTTTCTCCTTTTCTTCTCCACCAGTGGGGGTCTGGTTCTTCCCTCGAGGATAAATACTCGCTAAACTTTGAGCACTTCTGCACCTGATAGGAGCCCGTGAACTCCACGCTAGTAACCTCCGTGTTGTTAGAGGCTATATTACGGGAGACCGTAGTGACAGTGCGGGAGATCGTAAGGTTGCCCAGGAGGAACCGCCGTCCTATGGTCGACAAGATAGAACCGCAGGTCCTTTCTCGGTACGTGCGAATGCGACTATTGGCGTTTATGGTTGAATTGACTGGTGGTTAGGTGGTTCCTTTTCACCCTTTTGATGGGGAGTCAACCAGCTTCGCATCTGGGCATCTACCCAGCTTCGCATCTGGGCAGTGCTATGGTATTCCGGTTGGTGGTGCTATCGCAGTTGGTCACTGACTCACACATATGCACTTTGAGTGTAGGGTTAATATGTGCAGTGATATCGCGAGTAAAGCCAACTACCTATATGGGCCCACTCACCATATACTCGATGACATGGTTACTGTTGGTCATGGCGGCCTGACCCTGCTCTCTTGTCCATGTTGCTAAATTGGGCCGTTTTCTCTTCTTCATATGGTGACATCTTACTGTAATACAACTAGTATTCTCATGGCTGACACTTCTCTCCTCAGTCCTCATGTGGCTGGCAGTCTCCCACATTAGGCCCTGGCTAATGACTGCACCTCTGGCACATCGACTGATTTGGTTGACGACCATAGCGCTCACCCTGGACTTCCCTCGGACTCTCTCCCTGCTGACGGGCCTTCCATATCTACCTCAGATCTGGTAGATAAGGGGATCTCCCTTCTCTTGCCCCACCGTTCCTTCCGAAGTCCCTGTCTGCGGATATACTTACATTTGAACCGTATGCACCTCTCATTACTGGGGCTAATAAGTCACTAGCATCACAAACTGGTGACATTCCCATTGCTTCTCCTGAGATTATACCAGCTCCTAGTCACTCTACCGTAATCGCCCCGCCATCTTCCTCTCGCACTCCCAAGTCTCACCTTCGGCCAGTACCCTCCAGGACATGTTTGCTCCGGCACGATGGCCGCGGTTTTCCACTGTAGCGCGTGAGCCTCTCGATGACGTCAAACTGTACACAAATCTTCAAGACTGGGTGGGGGACGTGAGTGTCCACACAGCGTCGGACACCTCGCGATTGGTGGAGGTGACGAGTGAGGCCCAGTCAATTGCAATGCAATCACTCCTCAGTGCTCCGAGTGACGGCATCACCGGACAGGCCGACTCTAAACTAAATCAATGCTCAGGTACTATTTCTATTCCACTGGACATCCAGTTTCAGGAACAAGACTTTACTACGTCCGCACCTAGAATTTGCTCCCATGTTACAAAGGATTGATCCTACAGTGGTTAATGTTGACGCTTATATCATCCCTTCGCGCAATAATATACACGATCGCCCTCCTCTCCGCATCATTAACCCTTTATTGGCGGCGCGCAACTTATGTCGTGTGAAAGAAATTTGGACTAAGTGGCGGTTCACAACTTATGTCGTGTTTTTTTTAATGTTTATGCCGTTGGCCCCTGGGCCAAAAACTGAAGTGAAAACCACCCTTCCTTCCCCCCTCACACTCGCTACACAGGGAATTATGTAGGGAAAGTACCTAATTACATGTTTTTTGCACTCGTGTTGCGCGATTGTTGCAAGAAAACTAGCGGTCGTACAAGGATGATTGGGGTGTCATTGGGAAGCTCTGTTTATGCCCTTTCAGGGATAGATACTTGTTTTACGCACTGGGTCTTATTTAGGCATGAAAATTATCACGTATGCAACCCTATTTAGGGTAAAAAAAAACCCGCTGGACGGTACATATAAATTACCGCCTAGGCCTCTCGTTATGTGTTAAGGTATACTTCGATAGACACGAACTACCTCCAACTATCAATTTTGATGGTCGGTTACTACAGGTACGACCTTACGCCAGACGCCCTAGACAATGCATGAATTGCTGGAGATTCGGCCATCCCTCGAGATTTTGTAGGTCCTCCGTGGCGTGCCGTCGCTGTGGGTCTGCACATTGCGAGGACAGTTGTACCCACTCTGCCTCGGACTTGAGGTGCGCTAACTGCGGTGAAGATCATGCTGCAAATGACAAATCTTGCTCTCATCATGCATTCCAGTTAGAACTCTTACATCTTCAATCCACCAAGGGACTATCGTACCGTGTTGCGGTTCGTCATCTTCGCGATCAGGGATTGGCCCCACGACGTAGGTGTGCTGCGGTGGTGCGCTCTCCCGTCTCGGCACCGCATCCTCAGCCGAACCGGCCTTATCCCTCTGCTACCTCAGGTACTCCTACAGTGTCACCACCTGCTCCTGCCCCTGACGTTCCTACTTCCAATCAGTTTGACACTCTTCTGGATGACATGGATACGTCGCAAACCGCTAATCACTCCCGTACTACGGGTTCCTCTTCTCCTCGCCTAACCCAACGTTCCCATTCTCCCAGTGCAGTGCGCTCCGCCGTCCGCCCTGCTCATACCTCCGATCACTGGAAAACGCCGACTCTCTGACAAGACTAAGTTACTCACTTCTTGTCGCCCTCCCTCCACCTCTAAGTTAACGTCTAGTAAGAAATTGATTAAAGAGAAAGCTTCACTTTTCCAACTTGCCGGTCCACCTCCGGTTGCCCTGACGGAACAGTTGGATGTGATGGAGGCTACGGTTGCGGAATTTGATTCTCGCGGTCCTGCCGCTTCTGCATCGTGACACTGAGTGTGGGTGTCACACGTGTGGCAAGGCTTTCCTCTTAGGACTCAAAAACTCGCCCATTGCAGAGCTAACTGCGTACCTCCCCTCCTTCCTCCGCCGTACACCCCCCCCCCCCGACCATCCGGTTGACTGTGTCTGTGTTGAGCACATGGCTAGGCTTCAACCTGAGGAGTTGATGGCGCACTTCAAGGACAAATTTGATCTAATGACGTCTGATCTCGTCCAATATGAACTCTCGGGGTCTCAATGTATTGTTCATCACGCTCAGAGTAATACGACCCACCAAAAACATGATCGTGACCCTAGCTTATCCCCCACGTCTGACCAGAGACCTTCCAAATCTTCCCACCTTGCAGTCCCCTCCCCTCCTTCTACTCCCTCCCCTACCTTGCCCCCTCACGCCACGCTGACCGATTCGACGATGGAGTCCTCTGATCCTGCCAATGGTGTCAATGTGATGGGCTCCCCTACTGACTCGCCATGCACCGCCTTTGCTTCTCAACAGTGCTCCTCCACTCTCCCTGCCGGCGAATGTGGATGCTCAGCATGTTTCATGAACTATATGGCTGCTCACATGCAGTCCTCGGATCCTGTCACCATTACTCAACAGGTTACTCAATTTCTTTCCACTCGCACGCCTCCTGTTGATGTAACGGGTCATGGCCCCGAGTGTTTGTGCGTTGCTCATCTTCGCGGCCGCGTGGCGGACCCTGACATACTCCTCTGCAAGACTTCGTTTGCAATTCTCTGTTCTTCAATCTAATTTCCCTTCCACCGTTACCAGTTCCGCCTCAGCTCTCCATCCTTCTGCCCACCATAGGACCCCTCCTCCTACTCCACCCTCCCTTTCCCCTTCCTCTTCCCCTGTCAGAGGCGCACAACCGCCCTCTGCTGTACCAAAAGATAAACATTACCTTGCCTCTGTGAGGAGGTCTCAAAATCACGATAACCTGACAGTACTCACCCCCGATAATGCTCAATAACATTATCCAGTGGAATCTAAATGGCTATCGGACTCGCTCTCGCTTGGGCGAGCTGCAAAGACTACTCCGACTCTACTCTCCGATGTGTGTCTGTTTACAGCACATTGGTACAAAGAGTACAAAGAAAATCAAGCAACAATAGGTCTAGTGACCCTTCTAGGCTGCTTGTCCTCCAAAACACTGAGGATCAAGTGTCCAAACAGTGGTTTAGAGTGGGTAAGGGAACATTGGAAAGGGAACTACTGCCCTGGAACTAATGTCCGTTGCAGGACTAGGAAGTTAGTATGGGACATATGGGTTAGTAACTGAGGGGAGGATAAAATAAAGTTATTCATTTACAAACGCAGTCAGTCGCGGGTTTGATGCGAGATATTTGTCTAGGCGGAGTTTAAATGAATCAACGGTGCTGCAGTCTATAACGTCTCGGGGAAGCCCATTCCACAAGTTGACAACTCGATTGAAGAAGAAATGATTAGATTCGTGTGAGTTAAAAGATTTACCAATAATTTTGCAACCGTTTCCCCGCGTGTAATTAGATTGGTCGATAGTGAAGTACTTACTACAGTTCATATTGTCGATGCCTTTGATGATTTTGAACACTTGAATTAAGTCACCTCTTAATCTGCGCTGGGTTAAAGGAAATAGATTTAATTCTCTAAGACGCTCTTCGTATGGTTTGTTCTTTAGGCTAGGTATCATTTTGGTAACTCTACGTTGAACTCGTTCTAGCTTGTTTATGTCTTTTTGGTAATAAGGGCACCAGCATTGAACGCAGTATTCCAGAAGAGGGCGGACTAAGAAATTGTAAAGGGTTAGGATAACGTCTTTGGATTTATGCTCAAATGACCTGCCTATAAAGCCAATTATTTTGTTTGCCTTCTTAACAACTTCTGAACATTGTTGACTCGGTTTTAGGTTACTCGATATTGTTACTCCCAGATCGGTTTCTCTGTTTACATTCTTAATCTGAGTGCCATTCATCGAATAGTTTGCTTTCTCATTTAGGTATCCGATATGTAGTACTTTACATTTATCCGCATTGAAACTCAATTGCCAAATTTGGGCCCAATGTGACAATTTATCTAGATTGTGTTGCATATTGTCAACTTGTTCTTTTGAGAGTACGCTATTTGCAATTTTTGTATCGTCAGCAAATTTTGAGATTGTACAGGTGAGACCCTCATCTATGTCGTTGATGAAATTAGAAAGAGAATTGGTAATTACACCTCTTCACCTAAAGATTACCAAGTGGCAGCAGTTTCCCCGACCGCTGCTTCACATCTTCGTACTGCTATACTTGTCCATCATACTATTCCTTACACTGTACTACCTTTATCGTTCACCCCCTTCCAGTCAGTTGCGATTACTGTATCTTTGCCTACTCTTCCTTGTCTAACCATCTGTTCTTCGTACAATCAACCGTCCTGTGGATATTCCACTTCTTCTTTACAATTTCTAATGGACCAATTAACTCCCCCGTTCCTGATTCTTGGGGACTTCAATGCACATTCCCCGATCTGGGGTTGACCTTCCACTGACACTTCTGGCCGCCATATTGAGTCTATTATTAGTCAGACTTCTTTATGTTGCCTAAATCTCGGAGTCCCCACTTACCGATCTCATATACATGATACGTACTCTGCCATTGATATCTCGCTTGCCTCTGCATCCGTGGCCTCTCGCTATGAGTGGTCGTTAGTGGATGATCGCTTCTCCAGTGACCACCATCCGATTCTCCTCACCTGCATTGACCAATCCACTAGCTCACAACTTCCTCGTCATAACTTATCTAAAGCTGACTGGGTGTCTTTCAAATGCGATTCTGCCAGGATCAATGTTTTCTCTCCGCTCTCGTCACCTTCTGCAACCTACCTTTATTTTCTCGACTTTTTGCATTCTGTTGCTGTGGCTCACATCCCACTCACCTCTTCTTTTGTCAGGTTCCTTGGTGGTCCCATGCGCTGGCCCTCTTAATAAAGTTTAAACACCGCTTGGAGAGGCTTCTTAAAGTGCTGTCAATACACTTCAGGTCATTGCGGGTCACTCTCTTGGGTGCTCCCACGTCGTCCCAGTCTCTTAATATTATTAACGCCGCCTTAGTCAAGACTTCGCTCAAAACATTCTACAATAGGGTCTGCGCTTTTACCAAACGAGCCATCCTCCACAGCAAACTGCTATCCTGGAGGTCATACATCTCTGGTTTCACTTCACGCACACCAATTTCCACCCTCTGGTCAAAATTTCGCACTATTAGTGGCAGGCGTTCCCGGCCCCACATTTCGCCTTTGCAGGAGCCAACCACTGGGGAACTCAAACTGGATCTGACCGATATTGCTAAAATACACGCCGATCACTTTGCCCTCGTCAGCTCCAATCACTCGCTGTCACCATCTTTCGCCCGCCACAAGAAACTTACCGAGTCGCGCCCCCTCAATTTTTCTGGCAAGGATTCGCATCCTTACAATGCCCCTTTTACTCTGCCTGAATTCGAATTTGCCTTAGGCAACTGTTCGGACTCCACACCTGGTCCGGATGGAATTTCATATGCTCTACTTCGTCATCTTCATCAGAGAGCTATATTGTTTCTTCTCCAGTTGTATAATCAATTTTGGACTAATGATTTTCTTCCACAAGATTGGCGACATGCATACACTGTCCCTGTTCCTAAACCGGGAAAAGATCATAGTATCCCCACCAACTATCGTCCTATTGTCCTTACTTCCTGCCTTTGCAAAATAATGGAGAAGATGGTGAACCCTAAGCTATTACATTTTGCGACCAAGAACGGCCTATTGTCTCCCTTCCAGAATGGTTCTAGACCTGCACATTCTACACTTCATTCCCTTACGCGACTGGAACACCAAATCCGTCGGGGCTTCTCGCGGCGTCAGCCTACTGTGGCGGTGTTCTTTGATATTGCCAAAGCATTTGACACGACGTGGAGGTATAGGATATTGGCGATATTACATGCCGCTGGTATGCGTGGCCCTTTGCCGAAATTCTTAATTAATATCTTATCGAATCGTACTTTCCATGTCAAAATCAATGGTATGCTCTCCTCTATCAGGCCGCTTTCCATCGGCCTGTCTCAAGGATGTTCCCTCAGCAGCATCTTATTCATAATGGCGCTTGATGGTGTCACAGGTTGTCTCCCATCTGGGGTATCCCATAGTCTGTATGTTGACGACTTTGCAATCTATTACACCTCCGCTAGTCTGGCTCACATACAACGTCGTCTGGGAATTGCGCTCGACAATATTAATCACTGGGCTGCTTCCACCGGGTTCCATTTCTCCACTGAGAAAACTAAGGCCATGATTTTTCATCACGATGCTCGAGTTCTTCGTGGTCAGTCTTTAACCTTACGTATGGGGACTAAAACCATACCCTCATTTCCTACGGTCAAATTCCTTGGGTTAATATTTGACACTCATCTCAACTGGAAAGCACATATAAAGGACTTGAAAGCACGTTGCCTAGGGCGTTTCAATGTAATTAAGGCGGTTGCGCGTGTTCACTGGGGGGCCGACCGGATAACATTACTAAAACTTTACAACGCTATAATTTTATCGGTCCTTGATTATGGTTGTCCTATCTATGGGACCGCGTCCCCTACTCTTCTCGCCACGCTTAACCCTGTCCATCATTTGGGTGTTCGTATAAGTTTGGGGGCATTCCGTTCCTCCCGCATATGTATCCTTCTCGCTGAGGCTGGCGCGTTGCCCCTTCATCTACACCGTCGACTGGTCATGATGCGTTATGCTACCTGTCTTATGTCTGACCCTATTCTTACCGACCTCTTTCATGAACCCTGTGACCCTGCTTTTTCCACCCATGCTACTTTCCCCAATATGTCCTACCAACTGTTTGAGTCGTATAATGTTCCATTACCCTCACCGCCACAGGCCCGGAATGATTTCACGCCGTGGTGCATTCGGCGCTCTACTGTGTGTCTTCTCCTTGCTGACGCGCCTCCATCATTACCCCCCTATGCTCGACACACAGTGGCCCTCGGCCACCTAATGGGACATACTCCAGCCACGTTTATTTACACGGATGGATCCAAAGATGACTCCTCTGTGGGATATGCTGTGGTATTGGAGTATGGCATTCGACAGCGTGCCCTTCATCAATGCTCATCCATCTTCACTGCTGAGCTTCAGGCCATACAGTGTGCCCTCGATATGGTATTTACCTTCCCCGATAATGTCCCTCACATAGTCATTTGTAGTGACTCTCTGAGTGCTCTTCAAGCCGTACAAACATTTGCGCCCAAAGACGCTCTTGTTTGCGACGTCATCCGCACACTCCATGACTTACTGACGTTGGGCCGTAAAATTACCCTGTGTTGGGTACCGGCACATATCGGGATCCAGGGGAATGAGAGAGCTGATTCCTTAGCAAAGCGCGCATGTAGGGGCACTCCCTCCAATGTTATCCTGCGACCAACAGATCTCTGTTCTCCGTGAGCATGTTTGGGCGGACTGGCAGAGGGAATGGACAAACGTTGATACTACCAACCACCTCCGCAGTTTACTAGCCGGTGTACACCCTTGGCCATCCTCCATTGATCCGTGTCGGGCGAATCAGGTCATCCTGACGCGCCTACGTATTGGGCACACTCGTTACACGCATGGCCATTTTATGACAACGCCTCCGACTCCGCCCCCATTTTGTGTTCCTTGTCAAACGCCAGTCACCGTCCATCATATCCTTTGTGAGTGCCCTCTGTATGATTCTGAGCGCCGGCTTTCCTTGCGCACCGCATCCCTCCGCGTCCTTGCTCCTTCACCATCTTTTGACTTTTCCCCCATACGACGTTTCTTGATTGCAATACACCTCTTTGACGAACTTTAATCATCTTTGTTTTCATGCATTTCTGATGCTATATTTCACCTATCGCGTCTGTACTTTAGTTACCTGTATCTAATTTGCCTCCTGATGTACCAGTCTCACTATTGTCATTAGTAATATCTGTTCTGCAGATTAACCAGCCTCATGAGGGCTGCAGCCCAGTAGGCTGTTCAAAAATAGCTCATTCTCTCTCTCTAAGGTATATCAACGTCAACAAGGAATTCATGCCATCAGTCATATAATATATGTCCTCATATAATCATACAAACATGAAGTATTTGAAGTCAACATATGCAGACAAAACATATATATACAAATACATTGCTCACAACCTCCTCCACTTTTTACACAAGCTCCTCCACTTTTTACACAACCTCCTCCACTTTTTACACAACCTCCTCCACTTTTTACACAACCTCCTCCACTTTTTACACAACCTCCTCCACTGTTTACACAACCTCCTCCACTTTTTACACAACCTCCTCCACTTTTTACTCTTCTACTTTGCTCTTTCTTTCCTTCTTTCCTCTCTCATTCCCCAACCTGTCTATCCCCCTCTACTTTAACTTAACTTAAGGGGGGTCACCGGATTTGTTTTATCTTTCTCTCCTTTTCTCTCTTTCCCTGGCTTATATCCATTCGGCCCCATTCAGCCAACTGGTTTAAGACGTTTATCCCCATCCAGGTGTCGATTTCTTCCTGGCGAGCGATAACGAGCCAGCATTGTATGGAGAAATCCGGCTTCGCCGGAGACATTTTTCTATCGAAAAATGTACAAATTTAGCTTGATGTCAAAACAAACCAATATATATGCTGGCTCGTTACCGCTTGCCAGGAAAATATTGACACCTGGATGGGGGTAAACGTCTTAAAACAGGCTGAATGGGGCCGAATGGATACAAGCCAAAGAGAGAGGGAGAGAAAGATAAACAAAAGCGAGGTGGGCTCCCTTAACCAAACATATGACCGCTCACACATAGCACAACCAAACATATGACCGCTCACATATAGCACAACCAAACATATGACCGCTCACACATAGCACAACCAAACATATGACCGCTCACACATAGCACAACCAAACATATGACCACTCACACATAGCACAACCAAACATATGACCGCTCACACATAGCACAACCAAACATATGACCGCTCACACATAGCACAACCAAACATATGACCGCTCACACATAGCACAACCAAACATATGACCGCTCACATATAGCACAACCAAACATATGACCGCTCACACATAGCACAACCAAACATATGACCGCTCACACATAGCACAACCAAACATATGACCGCTCACACATAGCACAACCAAACATATGACCGCTCACACATAGCACAACCAAACATATGACCGCTCACACATAGCACAATCTATTCACAAATAATAATTTCTCTTAACACAGAGCAAAATTTACCTATCCAATAAATATGATTTTAATAGTATATATATATATATATATATATATATATATATATATATATATATATATATATATATATATATATATATATATATTATATAATGAAAAGCTGCACATATCAATATTACTAGTGAGGCTATTACATATTTGAACATCCTTTTACTGAACTGTTTTTGTCATCAACAATGTTCTACAAACTGGTACACGTAACATATTTCTGTGTCTGGGGTTACTAGCAAGACAACCTATAGTGACTGGATGGCTGGAGTAAAGTAAGGGAGTAGGGTCTTTGACATAGAGTAAGGGAGTAGGGTCTTTGACATAGAGGAAGAGTAAGTTGACAAACAAAAAGTTAGGGAGCCCACCTTGCTTTTTTTTCTCTCTCTCCCTCTCTCTTTGGCTTGTATCCATTCGGCCCCATTCAGCCTATTGTTTTAAGACGTTTACCCCATCCAGGTGTCAATATTTTCCTGGCGAGCGGTAGCGAGCCAGCATATATACTATTTTGTTTTGACAGCAAGCTAAATTTGTACATTTTTCGATAGAAAAGTGTCTCCGGCGAATCCGGATTTCTCCATACAATTCTGGCTCGCTATCACTCGCCAGGAAGAAATCGACACCTGGATGGGAATAAACGTCTTAAAACAGTTGGTTGAATGGGGCTGAATGGATACAAGCCAGGGAAAGAGAGAAAAGGAGAGAAAGATAAAAAAAAATACCGGTGACCCCCCTTAAGTAAAAGATAAAACGCACTTGGGCTCTCGCAACCTTGTAGTTATTGTTATGCCCTGTTTTTCTACAGGATTAACTTGGGTAATGTGAGTTCTAACTGACTGGGTATATAAGGCTGCATGCACAATACAAGGTATGAGGAATAGAGAACACAAAATAAACACACGGTGACAAGACACACGATCACGTTTATTGAAGAGGATAAATAGGAAGCATAAGAAGGTATGAATACTCGTACAAGACAAATGATAGAAATGAACAACTAGCATGAGTGGATCTGGATGGAGCCTAGTCTCCCACTTCCAACGTTCAGGTATACTCTTCTGATCACTGGCTTGGTTCGCAAGTTTATATACTGGAAGACATCAATGTTACTTATAGATTCAATTTCACTAATTAGATTTATTACTGGCAGTTCTGGTGCACAAAGAGTAACTCACAGACTAGAATTAGACACACGTATTTTTAGAGTACGGGAATTCTAGTAACCTCAGGGGGGTACTGATCTAAGTTTTATATTCTTATAGCAGAAATACGTAGAACACAAATCAGTGGGCGAACGTTAGATATCACTAGGGTTTTACTTCTATGTAATAATATCTGAATAGGGGAAATTACGAGAGTTAATGTCGCCTGTTAATTAATGAACACTGATACGCTTAGCACTCCCCAATAGAATGGTTATACATGAATTATACTGGGGCAAAGATATAGCCACTTCATAGAAAGATTAATAAGTGAGTTTCTAGTTAGTACTGTAACAGGGTAGTACTAATAAAGTTAATCTTGGGTAGTATTTGGTTGGTCTGGTCCTGGTTATCTTGCGTCCGTGATGTTGGGGGCTAACGACTGGTTCCGCGGCCGTCCAGGGTGTCCATATGTAGGAAGTTCTCAAGACGGATCTCTTGGCGATCGTTGCTGGCTACACGCTTATATACCCACTGGTGTGTGAAGGTTATAAGGTGCACGTAGATTTCTTGTACATGGACAGATGCTTCTATCTCAAATCTGCCACGGAGTCTGCCGGCTCTGGAACTCAAATCTCAGGAACAACACAAGGGCAGAGCTAGAGGTCAACTTAAGGGGGCCAGCCACTGGTTGGTGTCTATCTTTCAACTGATTTTACTGGGGGCGGGAGCTGGGTTTATAGGCTCGGTTTTGGACCCTGTAGGCCATAGGGATCTAGAGTCTTATGAAATTATTTGAGCTCTCAATAGATACGGGAACTAGGTAAGGTGGTGATTACTGTTGTGGCACATGGCTATATGGAGCCTTCATAATGTGATATAACTGAGCCTTAGTAAGAAGTACTATTTTGGCTATACTGGAAGTATTGAGGGGAGGGAGACTGGATCTACTTTGCGAGGAGGACTGGGACAGCTGTGATAGGAGCGTCTCTCTTATATTGCTCAGTCTTCATTCCATGGTATAGCTGAGGTGCTAATTTGATTATCCGAGTATGCAAGAAAGGTGAATGGGTTATTGTGGGTTAATAGAGGTTAGTAAAGGGGTTAGTCATGCATGGTTAGTTCATTGATAGGAAGAATTCCTGTGCTACCTGGCAATGACCCGGAAGTCAAAACAGGGGTCAGGTATACCTCCGCAGGGGTGGGGGTCTCTCTCCTCGGGTGGGTAAAAAAGGGGAGGTGCGCGCCCTCTCTCTGTGATGGTTGTCCGGCGGCTGTGGCTAGGGGCTTGCCATATCACAAGTGTTTGTAATAACCCTCTGTTTATGAGACAGATGTGGGTGTTCGTAATACCAAAACCGAAGGTGCCTTGACTAGCTGGTTTAATCGGTTGGGTTGTTAATTGCATGGTTTGCTGGATGTGGTGGAGACTGGGTTGCTAACTCTGCCACATTTATCTGGAAGTATGGCAATAGAAGTTAGTCACTGGCGAGGCGGCTAGCCTCGCACTGACGATCATTTGGTACAGGGTTGTGAATAGGTTGTGAGGGAATAGATGGCATGCAAAGGGTTAGTAAAGTTCTAATGTTGTTCCGTCCTACTAAGGGAAGGTAGGCTGGATAGGAGTATATATATAAAAGGTTGGAGAATGTTAGCAACGGAAAAATCAAGGATATTCAGGAGGTATGGTGGAGAGGCTAGGTCGGAAAGGAGTGGAGGAGCGTGGGGGTTAACCTGACAAGCGCGATATAGACCTACTATGGGTTTCAGAGGCCGTGCATGTTTTCGGAATACTTATTAACACAAATTTGGATTAGTACGATATTTTGACACAGCTTTATTCACACCCTGCCCTAATTTTCGCCAATATCGTGCATTACTAAAAGTGTAGAATTAAGGTACTTGTCCCTGTGTCATGAGGTTAAAGTCGCACCTGGTCACACCTGGATGATGAGGAAACGAACAAGGTTAGTCACCCCCCCATCTCTCTTTCTTTCCCTCTCGCTCTCTCTCTCTCTCTCTCTCTCACTTTCTCACACATGGAAACTACGGCCACTGGCGCATGCATTATACATATAAAAATTAGGCATGCAAAATGTGTTAATTTTATATTTATATTGTATAGTGACATAACGTGAATGTAAGGACAAGAGTATGGTAGGGTGCTGGGTATATAACGACCGTGTTTCATCGATGAGCAATGGTTCGGTTGTTTCCGGGTGTTGTGTGTTTTTCGGCGGGTGCCACGGGCTTACGGCAGCAGTCGTATACAGTCAGCCATACGTGACATTGGCTCCAGCAAGGCAATTATGGCAACCATTTGCGTCATTGTCCGCGTGGGTGTAAAAACGCATTTGTCATGCGTCTTACTACCTATACAGCAGGGAGAAAGCCGCCAATCAGCTTGTCCAATCATTTGCCCACCCTTCATGTCTCCGCTTCCTTTCGTTGTATAAAATGACCTATTAATAAAACCTGGCCACACTCACCCCTCCACATTCCTATACACTTTGTATAAATGTCCCATTGTCCCACCCTTCTCCTTCGTGTTTTTTTTTTATTGTTTGTTTGTTTTATCGGCAGCATCTTGCTCACGTACCATCACTCATAACAATTCATGGACCTCACCTTTTTTCTAATTATGGAAGTATATCTCTACAAACGGATTTACGATATGATTTCTATACATCAATTACGAACCTACATATACCATTGATTGTAAAGCAAGTCCCAGCCAATAATCAACCCAGATAGTAATTGCATAACGAAAATCGTACCGGTCCACGTTTTGTATAAGTGACTGTACTTACTTACCCTACACTACCCTTCCTCCCCAAACATTTTCCCATCCTCACGCCTTTCCAACCCCTACCCAACCCGTAATTAATGACCAGCGTCAATTGCCCCATCCCACCTGACATCCAACACAACTGACGATACGATGACCATATTACACCTTACAGTAGATGCAATTTCATGCCAACACAAAACCACACAACACCTGGAAACCACCAAACCACTGCTCTTCCATCACACACGCTCGTTTTATACCCACCACCCTACCCAACTGTTGCCCTTGTAGTCAGTTTATGTCACTATCATATATTAATATAAAATTAACACATTTTGCATGCCTCACTTTTATATGAATAATGAATGTGCCAGTGGCCGTAGTTTCCATGTGTGATAAAGTGTGAGAGAGAGAGAGAGAGAGAGAGACAGAGAGAGAGAGAGAGAGAGCGAGAAGGAAAGAAAGAGAGATGGGGGGGTGACTAACCTTGTTCGTTTCCTCATCATCCAGGTGTGACCAGGTGCGACTTTAACCTCATGACACAGGGACAAGTACCTTAATTCTACACTTTTTGTAATGCACAATATTGGCGAAAATTAGGGCAGGGTGTGATACAGCTGTGTCACATATCATACTAATCCAAATTTGTGTTAATAAGTTATTCCCGAAAAACCATGTAACACGGCCTCTGAAACCCATAGTAGGTGCTAGGGTAGTTATTTGTGCATTTCTAGCCCTGGATTCTGACAGAATTCGTTATATTACAATATTATAAACCATTATTGTTTTCGGTATGGTTTATTTTACATATATGATGTATATATGAACTCAAGAGTGCTAAAATAAGTGGGAAAAGCATTTGGGTGGTGAAAACGAAGATATTGGCCACCCGTCATACTCAGGCGAGAGAGAGACACAGGCATCCTCCCCTCTCGCTGTCTGGGAGTCAACTGTGACGAGCGGGGCGGTGTGGGCCGGTGTCTGGGGGTTGCATAACGATCTTTATGCAACCCACTTGTGCTACATTATCGCGGGAGAGAAAAATAACCGTAAATGATGATAATAAGAGGAAAAATAGGTGATATTGAGGAGGGGAGGGAGGGGGAAATAAGGTGGGGAAGGAGGGGAGGGGGGTGGGTGAGATTTACATGGATGAGTACTGGAGGGGAATTATCTCACCTAGAGACAAATTCCTTTGTTTTGATAGGCCCTTTTTTTTTATGGAAGGCTTTTTTTATGGTCCTGCTTCCGTGAGGCCTATCGCGTTCCCTATAGGAAGCCTTCCGTGAGGCCTATCGCGCTTGCCGGGTTAATGAGGGAGAGGGTTCAGGGGGCTACGTGGAAGTTTGACCCTAAGGTCTCCGGCGTAGGGGTGGCATTAGACTACAGTTGATATTGGAGTTTGGGGGTTAATGACAGTGAAAGTACGTTAGCCAAATGCTACCGGGGGATGAGCAAATACGGGGTGGTATATGAGTCTGGAAAGGATAGAATCATGTGGACTGTGGGCTGTGGGGAAAAGGATGTTAACTGTAGATGTGTGCTTGACTGTGGATAAAAGTAGGGGAAAACATGGTGTATTATTACTCGTCAATACTAGGGGTTATGGACACTATTATTTGACACAATTTCTTGCTGATCTAGCTGTCCCTGGGAACTGCGTTTACTATGAAATATAGACCAAAGAAAAGCGGCAGTTCGTAGGGGTACTTCGTTATTGTTTCGTGGTAGATATGTGTCTAGACCATGGTAAAAAAAGGTTATCTATACAATCTCTGGTTGGGGTAAGAATTAGAGTTACTGCATGGTGGCTAACATCTTCAGTCATTATATCGGTCTAGGTCTTACAGGAATAATGGTTATATATACAATGGTGTACCTGTGGGTATCATAGTTTCTTATCAATTATGACATGGGGTTTAACATACTACTTATCGGATGGAAGAACATACATAGATTTATGGGGGCGGTTGGTCTTCAGAAACTTAGTCTGGCAAGACAAGGTATTTTAAGGGGGTGAACATATTACTTCTCGGATGGAAGGAAGACATACATAGATTTATGGGGGCGGTGGTCTTCAGAAACTTAGTCTGGCAAGACAAGGTATTTTAGGGGGTGAACATATTATTACTTCTCGGATGGAAGAACATACATAGATTTATGGGGGCGGTTGGTCTTCAGAAACTTAGTCTGGCAAGACAAGGTATTTTAAGGGGGTGAACATATTACTTCTCGGATGGAAGAACATACATAGATTTATGGCTGTCTGAACTGGTTGGCATTGGCTCAACCTAGGGACAGGGCATGGGTGTTTTAAATGAATGTGTACTCATGTTCATCATCATGTAGGTAGAGTCTGGCAGGTAAGAGGTGTAGGACACGAAGCAAAAATAGAGTAGTGTGTACTGTGGATACGAAAGAGGTGATTGGAAGACGTATAACAATGGTGGAAAAGTAAATGGAAGAGATGAACACAATGGCGGATAAAGATAACTAACCTAAGGATTGAATACATAGCTTTATGGCTGTCTGTACTGGTTGGCATTTGCTCACCTAGGGACAAGGCATGGGGTTTTACCTGGGAGGAACATACATAGATTTATGGGGGGATTGGTCTTCAGAAACTTAGTCTGGCAAGACAAGGTATTTTTAGGGTATGTTGATATTGACATCCTAATTTAGGGACAGGGCATGGGTGTATTAACTTTAAGGTGTATTTATGTTCGTCATCATGTAGGTAGAGGTGTAGGACACGAGGGGTAGTGTATACGCGAGGTGTGGGAAAGGTCAGTGTTTAGAAGGGGTAGGCAGGTGTGGTTTGGAGCTGCTTAGCCCTGCGGGCTTCGGCCTGTCTGAACTGGTTGGCTCGGTCACCTGGTTCTTTCGTTCTGTGGGCCTTTCTTTCGGGTGTTTCTGTGTGGTGTTCGCTCGTGGCTTCTGTGGTGGGCTTCTAGTTCTGGGGCATTTTAGTTATGTGCAGGGAACATTTCATATATAACTAGGAACTATAGTCTATTCGCTGTAAGTAGGCGAGAAATCATGAGCTCTATCCTCTGTAACTCAAAAAGGGCTAGAGCAAATTGGCTGTACATTTCCACATCTATTCCTTGACTGACTCTTCCCAAATGGTAGAAATATTAGCTCGATTACACTATAAACCATTATTAACATTAACCCCTTCTGTCCCGGTGACGTCATTTTCATTTTATTCTAGCTATTTTAGACGATTTTGTGCAGTTTAAGAAGGATCTGTGGTAGTAACACG